>CM021736.1:13355082-13374981 GCA_011075105.1 Heteronetta atricapilla | reverse complement strand
GGGGGGGAAGTATTTGTGAAAAAAGTGAAAAAATAAAATATTTTATGCTTTGTAGAGGATGGAAAAGTTCTCATTATGTTATCTTGTGACAATCTATTGTGCATTGCTCTTCAGAAATCTGTGTCTGAAACTCTTACCATGCTAAGATTAAGTTTTTGACCACTAGGCCAACTTTGCTGCTTATATTAAATTGTTCTATTAACATTTATACTCTGAATTACTTAAGGAGAATACATAACATATGACCACAAAGCTACGTCCTGGTTAACTGCAATTCTAAAGTTTTCATTAGTAGCATTCCAATAGCCTGAGGTTTTGGCCTAATTTGAAAGAAAAAAAATACACACTTGAAATATAAAAATAAACTTCTTTTGACCAGAAGAATGGAAAGCAATTACATTTCTTTTATAAACACAGAGAATTTATTTGTCTGGAGGTATTAGGAATGGAAACCTACATTTCTTAGGACACACCAGCTACAAGTTATATTTCAGAAGAAGGAATTACTTAATCTTTCTTTGGCAATCCAATGTTAATTTGCAGACTCTAGGATGTGCACCAGCATCTTTACAATTAATGTAGTACAACAAAAGTAAGACTTGAGCAAGACTAGACCACAAAAGAGCCAAAATGCCTTGCTTAAGTTGATGTCTCATTAACTGATATACTATATGTAAACAACAAAATACAGGAAGCATTCTATTTAGGCAAAATGGTAAGAAATTATGCATTGCAGCTGATATCAAAAGCTGAGCAATTACTACCTCTAAGGTTACTATAAATACAGATGAAGAAAGAACTGTTTACTATAATAAGAAAGACTTTCCAAAAATCAGTGCTCTCCACTCATTTTTGGTAGCACTTCATTAAGATTTATTATTATTATTATTATTCCCTGTGGATATATCATAGTGAACTAAAGCAGCTGCATTATGTTAAATTTATACAATTCACAGAATCACAGAATGTTAGGGATTGGAAGGGACCTTGAAAGATCATAAGAAAGATCATGTAGTCCAATCCCCCTGCCGGAGCAGGAACACCTAACTCTCTTGACCTACTAACCACAACCCTTCTGATACACCCCAGGATGCCATTGGCCCTCTTGGCCACAGTGCTGGCTCATGATCATCTGGCTGTCCACCAAGACCCCCAGGTCCCCCTCCCACTCACTGCTTTCCAGCAAGGCAGTCCCCAATTTATTGTGGTGTCCATAATTCACATTAGTTCATCCAACCAAATGGTCTTCAGAACTTCATGACTTGTCAAGACACATAAAATGTAATATGCATTTTTATAACAATTAGTAGAGAATTTCTGTTAGAGATGTTCTCAGCTATACCCTGATAAACAGGAGTAGAGAGAGGAGTGAGTATATCTGAGATCCATGAGTAGGACATAGTACCATGCTCTGGGTAGAACTGCACACTGAGTTTTCTCTGGGTTTAAACATATTGCCTGTGTCCAGCTTTTCTGCCTCCACTTCTCTACCTGGCCCCTCCCAGGCTAATGCATAAATGAGTGAGATGAGGAAGGCAAAAATATCAAATATTAGGAATACTACTTTCCACCATCTACTCTATGAGGATATGAATTCCTAGGGGCTTTTGGAAAGTCATTCTACCAAATTAAGGTTTGCAAGGTCATATTCTTATTGATGAAATGCTCTCTCAATATCTTCCAGAACAAATGCATACAATGTCAGCTTCTACTTTAAAGAGAAACATCTAACCATGTCAGCCACCATGAGCCACCTTACAACAACAAATCACAAACAAGTGAAACATGAAGCAGGTGAATTAAATGAGAAACTTAGTGATAAAATAATAAAGAGAGAAAAATAAGATTCCATCTTGTTCCTTCCACCAATAAATAATAAATACAAAGTTCAAAAAAGACTTCTAAGAAACTAGGAAGGTTATTGTCATTTACCTGTTATTCACAAGTATAGGAAACAGATTTTGCAGCTAATTATCTCCCTGTGAAAGAGTCATGCTTGCTGGGACATAGCAGAATGAAGAACCAGCAGTGATATATATATACATGAGTACAGCCCAAAAGCTAATTCTACAGTCAGCACCTGCTGCTCATGACAAGATACAAGTTAACCGCTATGAATCTTAATGCATGTGTTCACTGGATAGTGTGCTAGCTAGTAAATCAGCCTTGGTGACTTACTGATCCTGCCCTTTTGCATGCAGAAGAGGCAGGCAGTGGAGTTAAATAAGACATTTCTACTATTTCTTCCCCACTTTGAATATCAGATAGGATTTAGAACCTAATTCTGGAAGGAACTAGGCACCTCCAAGCTAGACAGTGAACAAACTCACCTTTTAGGGAAGTCAGAAAATACTCAGAAGCACCTAAGTCTTCAAAGCCAGTATTTACCACCCCTTAGTTTTTGGTTTGATACAATTAAAGCACTAAATCCAAACACTGTAATTTGATGGCCACATTATAATCTTCTCAGAAACCCCAAGACTTGCAAATATTTCCATGCAAATTCTTTCAATTACACTGTCTGCTTTATTATACAATAAATTTCACTACAGAGCTAATTAGCTATGAAATTCTACAGTAAATAAACTAGTCACCAACATGCAGTAAAAAGAGTACTAAAAACTTCATCAGCTTTACGAGAACTGCTGTATAAATTTTGCCCTTGTTCACCAAAGTTCAAATAGGCTTTCTATTTACCAAGAAAACTCAGTTTATCCAAAAGTGGAAGGAGTCTACCTTTATGAACCAATAGGCAAAGTCTCCATGAATTTATCTAGGGAAATTAATAGCAAGGATTTTATTTTAAAAATAAAACTAAAACAGCAATAAACAGGTGAACAGGTCAGCATAAGCTCTGGCTGACAATCACAAACAATCAGAAAAATTGGTTATTAACCCTACTTTGTTTTCTTACTTGGTTTTTGAACTACAGCATGTTACTTTACCTCTCCAGGCTTCTGATTCTCCCTCTTGTTTTCATTTGGCATGGACACTGAATCAGCCTGTCTGCCGTGAGCTGTTCTCTCTCCAACGAAAGATACAACTTTCTTACATACACTTTAGCAGACTGCTTGAAATTAAGTCTTTCCTATTAAAGGAATTCTGTAGAATCAGAATTAAAGAATCATTACGGTAAACATCAGACCCAGAAACATGAAAAACCAAAGCAAGAAGTGAACCAAAGTAAGAGGTTATCTTAATACGCTTTTATTTTACGTGCACATACTCATTTTAGAAAGAATCTTAAAAAGAAATATCTTTGTCATATCATGACAGAAGTACATGCTTTTAATAAAGTTTCTACTTCAGATTTATTTTTCCTTTCATTATACAAAGTTATTTTTTCCTCAACTTTTACACTGACATATTGACAATAAATTGAAAATTTCTGTTTAATCTATAAATTTGAAAAACGTGAGATTTTCTAATTAGTGAAAAAATACAAGACAAAAAATCCCATCTGTTAATGGTGCTGTGTAGCTTGAAGTTAATTAGGTTTGCTGGGAGAGTGCCTGGCAATATGACCAATTAAAGTGCATGCAACTTTGCCAATCTAGTATTTAATTTCATTAGTCAAAAAAAAAGAAAAAAAAAAAGTAGTACTTTCTGTTACATTGTACCATTTTCTAGAGATAAAAATTTGCAATATCATATGTATGTATATATAATATATATAATGTATATGTAATTCCTCCTGACTGCCTATCAATCATCCAAATTATCCATTAATGTAAACAAAAATAAAATTAACTTTGTATATATATACATATATATACGTATACGTATATATATATACGTATATATATGTATATATATGTATATATACATATATATGTATATATATGTATGTTACCTATATATGTTATATATAATGTTACAAGCATAACTCACAGTGATTTCCAGTGAATGCATGACTGGCTCTACAGTCATACTGAGCAAAAAAGATATGTTTATTACAGTTACCTATAAACTGTTCTTCTCAATTTTCCTTTTTTATAAGATCCTCATAGCATGACTGTAGCTGAGAGACAATATTGAGCCCTTAGCTAAAGTGGAAATAGAAAGTTGTTGATTTCAGTAAAACCCAGTGAAATTTAATTTATGAAGACTGAATGAAGAAGAAATGGTCAAATCATTCATTATATATATATATATATATATATATATATAAATATATATATATAAACACTTGAACACCTGTTGAGAAATGTACTTTTTACATATTAAAACATATAAAACATATATACATATGTTTTACATATAAAACATATTAAAAACAAGACAGTCCTCAGAAGGGAAATTTATATAAATATCTTCTGTAATTATAAAAATGTTTTCCAGAATTGTAATATTTCCATTTCCATTTCCAGAATGGTACATAGAGTATAACAAGTGCTAATATCTGCATATGAATGAAGCCTTGTATTCATTGGTCAAATTCTACTTTAAGTCTAGGAAAACCCATAGCTGTTCCACAGACTTCTAAAGAGAGGTAGCCAACATGACTTCTTAATAGGGACAATGATATCTTCAGAGACTTGCATGATCATGAGCTCGCTGTATTCACATGGTCTACTCATTAATCAAACACAGCTTACTGTCAGTTACTTCAGTAGCTTTCCTGTGGCAATTAAATGAAATACACCAGACATCAGTGAACAAAATCAATGCAAGGAAACCCTGCTAAGGAGGATGGTGGAAACCTGTTGAGGCAGCTGAACAACACAGTAGTTCTGAAAGACACCTTTGCAAGGATTTGTTTTATTTTAGCTTCTTTTTCATCTTTTTTTTCTGATTTTTTTTCCATTTGTTTAGCTGAAATTCACATCTTTGACTAATAGACACAATAAAGCATCTCTCATACCAATCTGCTTTGAAGACTGAAAATTTGACATTTTTTGATCATTTTGATGATTTTTGATCAACCAACTTAATTATCCAGACTTATATGAGAATTTGAAAAGACAAAAAGCTGTCTTTAATTAGCATATAAAAATGGAAAAAGCAACGGTCTGAGCAGTGACTACAAATTGTAGCTATATATTTATTATATTTTGGTAATTGTATAGACTTAAGATGTCTGACAAGTCTATACAAGAGCATTATATTTCAACTTAGTTGAAAACAGTATAATTTTCAAGCGGTTATTTAAAAGTATAGCTCTAACCAGAACTCCCATTTTCCCCATGGGATCGTCAGTATAGACGATGTGAGCTCTTTTGTTTTTAGACAAATTTGAATTGAAAAGCCTGCCAATAAATTCTTTGACACATTTACTAATCAGATAGAGATCTCTAAGATCCCTACATAATTACGCAATAAAATTTAACAATTTCAGTGGAGCAGCTAAACCTAAAGCAAACAAATTTTCAGGATGGTAGTGATCTTGGTTTATGGCAAAGCATTCCCTTATGTTAAGAAAGTCACTTTTACAGGCTTTGGAAGTAAATTGAAAAAAATGTTCATGTAGTGATTTCTATGCCCTTAAAACACATGACCATAAGTTTTCCTTATATGTATAATTTGCACAAGTATAATTATATGCTATTACAGGTGAAACTTTGGTTCACAATTTGATGCAAGGCTTCATTCTTACATGCAGGTTTCTTCATATTTCAGAGAAAGTTATGGAAGCTTTTGATACCATTAATTACAGGCATCGGTAATTTTCATGCTGTAATCATCAAGGAAATGCTGATGGTATGTTTTCAGAATAATTTGGAATTATGATTCAACATCATGTGAAAAAAGCTGTGAAATCCACACAAGGTATGAAACAGAATCAGTGTTTTGAAACTGCCCCTGAAGATCTAATGCAAAAAATAAATATTGCAGTAATGTAGCCAGTGAAGGCAAAATGTTATTTTTCCACAATTAAATGTCTACTTATGATGAATATTTTTTCTATTTTTTGAGGGTTAGGAGGGAAAGAAGAACAGTTTCTTTGTAAGGACACAAAGACTGACTTATTTAGCAAACTTCTTCAAGTGAATGTTTCAATGTTGTTCTGTGGTTATAATTCTAAAACTGAAAGCTTTTTTATGAGCATTTTTAGTGTGATTGAAAAATAAGATCAAATATTCAGGTGATAAAAAGCTTGTAGAAACAACTTCCAGTTTAACTGTCTCCAATATCCTTGTTTGTGACCCTTACCTTTCAAAACCATACAGTAGTGGCTACTTAATCTGTAACTCAACTGTAACTAATGAATCTGAGACTCAACTGTTACTTTAGTTGACGTTTTCTCTTTCGTAATGAAAGTATATCAGGTCCTTTAAATTAACTTTCACCCTCCTGTGCCTTGGCTTTTGTTGTTCTTTTTACACAACATGAAGAGCTTAATTTAAAGATAACTTTTCAAAGTCATCCCTTCCTCTGTGATTGTAGTCTTTTCATTTTTACCTGGCTTAAGCTAGCAAGGGGAATCTCACACCGGGGTTCTTACACTTATAGCCTTTGTATTCTTATTTTTACAGCCTCTGGCTTGAGGTAAGCCAGAAAATGAGCAGTCTTCATGTATGCTTTATATGGTCCCTTGAAAAGGTCTAAGAATTTAGGACTGCTGACTTTCATGCTGGAGTGGTCTTATCCAGAGATAAAAAATGGAATATGGAATGCCGAACATAAAACTTCAGTTTATATTCTCTCATAACTGTCACAGTGTGTCTTAATTTTCCCTATTTTCTGCATGCTCGTTTCAGGCTATATTCTCTTTCTAAGAGACTATAAGAACAAGAGGCTTTATTTTGAGAATGGCTTAAATTTGAAACCAGAAAAACCACCAGGTAACAACATATATATCCTGGCCAAAGAGATTTCTAAGAAGTATTGCTGCAGTTCCATATCTTTATATAGGAAAGCAGTTTTAGTCCACATTTTAAAATATTACGGAATGGGCAGAAGCTGGAAGCATACGTTGAGTTGTAAGGACTCTTTTTTTTTTCTTTAAGTATTTCAAGAAAAAAAATCCCAGATGAACTACGTAAAATCTATAGTGAGCTTTGTTAAAGATAGAGCTTTTTTTTTTTTTTCTCTGAATGAGTACTGTAGAATCCAGCTATGATTCTAGTCAGATAAACTATGTCATTGAACTTTACATCTTCTTTCTGTACTCCTTTTTTCCTTCATGTGCTTTCCTTCCCTCTTTCCCCAAGCTGATCTATTCTGATTCAGTCCTATGTTGCTTTATTCAAACGATAATATTGTAATTTAAAACAGGTCACCTTTCTAGAATCTACTATAGGGTAGGAAATTTGGAAGCAAGATATGGGGAAATTACCTTCTAAACACAGATTTTAAGGTGCAACAACAGTGTATATCTGCACTTAGCGATCAAGAGATTCTCGCCTTCCCAGCTGTAGGCCCAAGCTCCTTTCCTCTATCACACTGCAGCATCTCTTCTTTCCCCATATTTAGCCCCCCTCCCCTGCAATGATACTTCTGCTCTTCTCTTTTAGAGAAAAGCTGCAGCTGAAAGAGAAAGTGTGGGTGGCTATTTGTTTTTGCATCAACCAAAAACCCCATCAACTCCTGGGCCAATGACCTCCCACTTCCATTGAATCAGCTCACCAAAAAGTGAAAAAAAGAATAATGTCAAACATAGTCTAATGAAAATTTAAAACAAACAAAACAAACAAACAAAAACTTGTACCAAACCAACATATGAAAAATAGTTATAATCTGCTGATGACAAGGCACAAAAACAAATGTTATCATGTTCTAATAGCAATATTTTTTTTCTTGACACCTTGACTGACATGCTTCCTCCAAGACTCCCAGACAGAGATGGAAGAAAGAGCTTTCAATGTTGATAATTTCAAACATTAAATTAAGTTAAAATTCCTTTTGTCTATTGCCTAAAACCTCAGAAATCCTCTTTGATCAAAACAATCTTATGACAAAGACCTATGTAGAAGTGTGCCAAGGCTGATAAATGCTGCTGACTCAGAAAGGAAGTCCACCTACTGATTCATTAACACGATTGCCAGCAGTACTGATGTATTCCTTGGAAGTAACTTGTTTAAGCAGTTTCTCAAGGCATACTTTGTTTTCTTATTGTTTTCCAGGTATATTAAAACACCAGGAAGACCAAATACATCCATATCTGCTTGTATATATGACTTTAAAGCTGCAGCTTTTTCTTAAATACAGAAGCCATAGTAGGATGTCACTAGTACGCAGAACACCAGAACACGCTGCAGGGCTATTCCACAACATAATGCTGCAGGGCTATTCTACAATGTAAAACACAGACAGGAGGATGAGCTTTTGTGAATGAACAAAGCCTTTGTTAGAATGGGTGACATGCACTGCTTGTCACCCTGGAAAACAAAAGGAAACCCTGAAACAGGCATTCTGTCACCTACAGCAGAGGTATAAGCTGCACATTTACTGAGCAAGCTGTCTTGCCTTTGCTCCAGTTCCTTGCTGGACTAGAAACAAATGACCACTGCACTGAAAACACAGAGCATCTGTTTAGATTGTGTTAACTCTGACCTCTTCATGTATTTTCTCAGAACAAATTTCTGGATTGTCATTCAACAAAATTTAAGCAGAGTCCCTTTATTGACTAAAAAAACAGCAATCATTATTTCACCATCTTCTCACATGTGCAAACACAAGTAGTTATGACATTCATTGATGATCAGTTCATGTTTTGAAAGGTATCTTCAAGAAAACAGAGGCCAGAAATGTGCTGTGTTAGAAATCAGAGTTTCCTGGGTATCAGAGTCTATTTCCTAAAAAATCTAATTGATGAAAAAGAGGTGATTTTTCCCCCATGACTTAATGAAAAGAAAGGAAGAAAGGAAGAAAGGAAGAAAGGAAGAAAGGAAGAAAGGAAGAAAGGAAGGAAGGAAGGAAGGAAGGAAGGAAGGAAGGAAGGAAGGAAGGAAGGAAGGAAGAAAGAAAGAAAGAAAGAAAGAAAGAAAGAAAGAAAGAAAGAAAGAAAGAAAAAGGATTCTTCTCGTGTGTTTCTGCAATCCAAGAGGTTCTGAGTGATGAAAGCTCAAAGATGATCTCACACCATAAAATTCTCAATCCATTAGCTTGAGAAAATAACTTCTTTATATTAAGACCCCAAGATGCCTGGAGGAGCTCTTCTAGCATTTATAAAAGCAGAAGAATATGCCTAAGCTACTATCTTTGAGTATGTTATAGATTGTTCATAAATAGACAAATCTTGGAGTATGTTTACATGCCTTTTTAAAACAGGACTAAAAGCTGATGAGAAGTATCTGAGCTAAGTTCTTATCAGCAGGTTTGATAAACACATAAAAACATTGTCCTCCTTCATAGCATCATAATTATGTTCAATAAACCAAAACTTATTGAAGTTTTCAATGTCTTGCCAAATGTGTCAGTTTGCTCTGTCATTTCATTTTATGTCCCTGTTTCCTGAGCTATGATAATATGAATATTTCAGATTTCATTACAAATCACGTACACAAAATCAGCACATCTAGTTATAAAAGTAAGAGCCTTTAATCAGAGCAAACCACCTTAATGGCTGAAATCCATGAGCTTCACACTTAAAAGTGAAATCATCTGAAAAGCTACCCAATTCAAAATTTAACACGAAGTTTACTGTGTGTGTTCTAAATTTATAGCAATAATTTATGTTCTCCCACAGCAGTAAATTATTAGCAAATAGCAGCAGTTCTCTGCAATTCTTGAATCAAGAATAACAATATGAACTCTAACAGTAAGAGACAAAGAAATTTTGAATATCTAAAATATTCAAAAATATTCTAAAAATATTCTAAAATATTTTGAATATCTAAAACGTAGATATTGTAATGTTAAGTTTGTAATGTTAAGTTTTCTGAGAGAAAAGTAATCGTCAAAATATGCTGTTTCAAATTACCTCTTTCTTACTAAATAGGAGGATGACTGGAAAACAAAAAATAGAAAAGATGGAGCATCAACATAATTAGGTTACAATAAAATTGCACTTCTCTGCTCATAAATACCAAGAAATAAAGAATACTTTAATACATATGATTATATATGATGATGGAATCAACTTATGTCCAACCGGAAATTTTCAGATAAAGCAGATTTGCTTATGTTTACATTTTACATTTGCTTAATTTTTACATTGCAATTTAAGAAAAAAAAATAAACACAATGTTTTGTGTTTAAAGCATACATATAAGGATGAGAATTTCATCAGAAATCGGAAGAATTCTATTCATTTCAGAGAAATGCATGGTTAATGGGAAAAGGTATTTACTTAAAATGCAAGAGATTAAGAAAAATGTGAATTGGGTGTTAAATCTGAACACGAGAGTTTGGCTGCATCTTTCTTAATCCCTCTTGTCTGAGATGTTCTATTTTGTGTAAATAATTAAATATGCTATGCAAGAAGAACATGCCACATCTACAACCTAGATAAGTGCTATAATTACTCTGCTACTGAGAGGAGTTTGTAGTCTCTCTCGTCTCAGTCTCTTTTTCTTTCATTCTGATTTTTTTTTTTTTTTTTTTTAAGGTAACATGCTTTTATCCCAAAACATTTTTTTTCCATAACTGGACAAGTCTTTACAAATGAGATTCTAGATTCTTACCTTCTACCTTTATTTTTTGCTTAGTACTATATACACAATATTCGGACTAATATTTTTTTTCTTGAACTACTGTTCAGAGTTGCTCAGAAAATGACCTATGTAAAGATATATTCCTAGGGACAGTGTAAAAGGTACCTCATGGTAATTTATCTCACTGTTATTAGACAGATGAAGTTGTATAACTCAGGTGTAAATGTAAGTAGGTACTCCTGTGACTTTTAGATTTGGCAGTCTTGTACAAGACACAAAATTTGTCAAGTTTTTTATCTTTGGCCAAAAATATCTAAGTATATTTGAGTATACCTGCTTCAAGGACTCAAAATGCGTTCCAGAACAATTTTGTGTCAAGGAAACACTGAGCCAAGACTGTCCTGACTTTCAGACCTGTCCTGCAGCTCAAAACATGTCCGTCCAAATCCATGGCAGATGATGTTTTACTTCTCTGATAACTCTCTGAACCAACATGGCAAATGTGTTTAAACATATATTTGTAATATATGTGTGAACATAAGTTGCTCTTCTGTAAATATATACCTCTTTATACAAACACATATGTTTTGACCAAGTTAGAAAGTAACCAGCAGAGTAAATAGTGAACTCTGTGTAAAAGGTGACAGGAAGAACTATAATTTTATTTTATAGTTGTCAGTGTTTCTCATTTTTGCTCATTTATTTGCTTTTGGCAATGAACCTTCCCCCTCCATTTCACCAGAACAAATGTCAACGAATCCACCAAAAAAACAACAGTGATGCCTTATTATGCAAAAGATGAGCAGGTAAAGCCCGGCACTTGCATTGGAACAAATTAAAGAGTCTACTGCCTCCTTCAGCACAAAACTTTGATAAATCATCCGTTTTAATCATGATTTCTGTAAACTGTATTAGGCTGATTATGGGGTTTGAATTTAGGGGTTTTCTTTACACATTTAAGTTAATTTTATGGTACAACCCCTCCACTTAAAATATGTATAAAGTGAATCCAATCAGTTCAAACAAAATTCTGGGAGTTTGACATTTAAGAAGTTATATTATACTTCATAGGATATCAACAGCATAGGTCCTGCATCACCAATTAGCTCCCTTTTTGACACTACAGAAGAGTTTCTGGAAATAATAATAATAATACAGCAAGTAGTAAGAATTTCTAGCCAGGAAATTGAAGTGAATGATGATAAAGCCTTACATCACTAGATCACATTCATTTGCTTTATCTCACAAGGCTAATATGTATTCATATGTATTCATTAATATTAGTGACTAAATATCAAATACACCAGAATCTCATCCTACTCCATCTCCTCTTTAGCAACTAGATTTTTCAATTTTCCAAAAGTGAAGAACTATGAATTCTGAAAATACACAGAGGAAAAAAAATGTAGTGGAATTTAGGATACTTCTTTCAGAAATTTAGAATTTATTCTAAGTAAATTTAGAGAAACTTCATAACTCAGTACAAAAAGGTGTAAGTTATAATACAACAACCTTATTTTAGACCAAGTATAATGAATTTTTAAATATTTTGTCATTCTAGTCACAACATACCAGTAGAAATATTCATTATTTTCCATTAGTTACAAACAAAAAATAATAAAAAGCTTTATTATTCCATTTGTTCCTTTTTTTTTTATTCCAAGTGCAATCAATCACATAAAAGTTTTCTAGTGCTAAATAAATGTCATTATAAATAAAGTAAATAATTTGGTATAAAGATAAACAAAGGACAATAGAGGCTGACTGCCAGATAAACAATGAGATCTGCACACAGAATCTGAGAGAGCAGTGCTAGTCCCATCAAAAGCAACTTCAGTCTGAAATATAGGTATAGGCATATGTGGTATAGGTAATCTGAAAGCTTTCAGTCCTAATACTTCAGTATGCATCAAAGTTGCATCAAAGAGTGAAAGAACATGTGGGAGTAGCAATGTGACTAGCAACAGCACAACTGAGATCTAACTAGAAGAAGTATTCCTTCAATGACCAAAAAAAATCAAGGTATACCGTACAATAATTCACATGTCCTCCAGAAATACCAAAGCTTACATAGAAATCATACTTACTATATTTGGTGTTGTTTTTGTTTAATTCCTCAAAATATTAAGGATATTTTTATCTAGAAATTATATTTAATAAAGCATAAGCTGTATTTAAATATAAATATATATAAATAATAGTTAGAAGTCCTGGAGGTAAATTAGAATGACCAAACTCTCTTTGTAGTGCTATCAGGCCAGATATTTAAGGTTAGTAACTAATTCAGTTTAAGCTTTTTAAAAAGGTGGACAGATTTTCATGTGAATTATCCCCCATTTTAAATAATCTTGACACTAAAAAATGCTTGGCAATGTTTGTATCCAAGCACTTCTGAAAATCCTGTCTTTAGGAGTCTAGCATTCAGTTATAAGAATTTCTCTTTATGTCCAGAGGCTTTTAAACACTGGGGCCAAATCAATATAGTCTCCTGATGCAAGCACAAACTACAGAAGAAGGATGTACATTTAAAAAGTGCATTGATATCCTTTTTCATTGTAAAATAATAATAATAATAATAACAGAGAAATAAATCATTATTACTCTGTGATGCCAAAACAAAGTGTTTTCAGCACAGAAATAGTACTTTCTCATGTTGACAACCTGAAAGTATCAGGAGTTTATAATCTTAGTTCTGCTTGCTCTGTATTTGTTCATGTCCTCAAAACACTGCCTCTAGCAGGCTGATAAAAAAAACACGGACTTTCATCTTTTTTACAATTATAGAAAACATTTTAACTGACAAAAATGCTTGTCTTCCACTAAAGCAACTCAAGTTGCTTGTCTGTGATGCAGAAATCGAAGGAGAATTTGAAATAACAGCTTTAAAGGAGGCTCTGACAGACAAGAATTCATGGGACTTTGCAGATTTCCAAGCTCTGACTAGAGATGACATCTCATGATTGATATAAATCTGTAAACCTGGATGAATGTTTCCATTCCCTTACATTTACCTCCATTTCTGTGAGATGATAATCTTCCAGTATATAGATCTCAGTATTCTCTAAGACTTTCCTACATTTGAATAGCAGGTGGTTTTCTCTAGCACAAGGCAGAAAACTCTCTACACCACATTATTGAGTTCTCCACAAATAAAAATTCTGTTTAAACATTTTAGGTTCTAGAGGCACAGTATCACAATTACATGGCTTTTAGGCTAAATTTATAATTGCATAGTCAGGTTGGAAAGCAGTCTATGCCTATTGGAAAGGCATAGACTGCTCTCAAGTTCAGATCTACTGCCCACTTTGCAGCACATAAGGTAGGCTGTGTCTGGCGAAGGAAGAGGCAACGCACAGACAGAGCTAAACAAGAGCAAATGGAATTTGCCCAGCCACATTAGCTTCTATTTAGCTTCAAAATCCCACACCCCTTAAATTTTTGTTTATAGCATGCACATTTTCTTCACACTATTCCTTTCACACCATGTGGGCTGACATAGTTGAAAAGTAGGCCATACAACATTTTGCATGTAACTAGTGTACTTTAAAAACTGTTCTGGCACGCTGTTAAAGATCCAGGTAGTTCTCTGTTGGTCTTTGTGCAACAAGATGCATCTTGAGTCTGTGACTTATTTATTACATTTGAACTTCCTGCTGGAAGACCACAATTAACTTCAGCTGAATTGTGAAGTACTGAAGTTATTTGTAAAAAGCAGGAACATTAAAAACAAACAAACAAACAAACTCACTTCAGGCATCAATTTCCACTTCAAATAACAATTAATTTGAGAGAATCTGGATTCTTCTTTTTCCCTGTACCAAAACAAACTCCAGTTTGAACCATCAACTTACTCCAGCTTCATTATCTTATTTCAGTGATATGACAGCTTCAAGCTCTTTAGCTTTAATGATAAACAGCATAGCAGCATACATTAGCCAGCTTTTTAGCATCACTGCAATAAAGGTGCAGCAGGTGTAAACTTGAGAGCTCCTTTAGTTGCAACATAATACACCTATGTAATTTTTTCTTCACCATAAGGAAGCTACTTTTAATTAATTACGAATCAACCAAAACTTTTTTTTTTTTTTTTGGTTAAATTATATTGTATGCTTTCATTGTCAGTTTGAAAAACTTGGAAGTAGAATAATTTGGAGAGGCCTGTAAAGCTGAGAGATTCAACAACAACAAATGCAGAACAGACAAAAACTTGCACATTTGGATGCTGAAGATGATAGAAATTTTCCATGTTCAGAAGTATCAAAGTGGGACACTTGCTCAGTTCTTAAAGATTAACCCCAAATATTGAAAAATACTTCAAAAAGTGGTGCACAAAAATAGGCAGCAACAAATACATTTCAACATTTAAATAACTTGGAAAATTATTAATATCTATGTTATTTTTCCCGCTTAAGAATAGAGACAAACAGACTTAATGGCATCATTCAGTTCAGAAAGCATACTTAGAGCATGGTTAAAGGTAAATCTTACAGCACAAAATACTGTTCTTTGACATTAATCAGTTGCATAAACTGTTTTCATCCCTTTTTTCCTCAAAAACACACATTTTTTCAGTTGTGAAATCTTGTATGTATTTTTCTGTAGCATTTGGAGTAGAAAAAAATATTCTTTTGAGCATTTCAAAAATGCTCAAAAATCAATTCAGAAATGATTATATTCAAACAGATAAAGGTTATTTAATAAGAAAATTAAATTCTTTATTGCTTTGTGCAAAATTTAAAATAGTATCAAATGCACCTTTAATTGCAACACATTGTTAGATGTCACAAAAATAACCTGGCCCATTATCTATTTCCATCAGCCTAATTATTCTTTTAGAACCTCTACTTTGTTTTGAAATGCAGATGCTTTTTACTGCTAAAGTATTATCTATCTGGAAATGCATCTTCCTCTCAAGGGTTTTATGATTTACTAACTAGCAACAACTAACTTCCTCGGTGAGTTTCCACTTGGCAAAGGTGCTCATTAAAATTCACATTTTGAAGTGTTTACTGCTTTGCTCCCAAAGCAAGAACTGGAAAGAGCTGTTGGGGGTGGCGGGATGAGGGTGTGTGTGTGTGTATAAATAAACCTTCCAAAGAATCATATGAATGAGTAACAAAATAGAAAGTACATTATCAGGTTTGGCTCATTGTTCTCAGCTCCACTATGGTGTCACAGCATAACAAGGCAATTAATGTATAATGCATGGAGAGGATAACTTTCCATGATGTGAATGAAACCACAACTGCATTCTGTTTCAGTGTATGCCTTTTTATGAACTCCACATAGCTGACAAAAGGGCAAAGATAAACTCATTTTGTTTGTTTCTGAGATGTTTGGAATGACATTGAAGTTTCAGTTCCTCTGCGAGATTCAACTTGAGTTTAGACTGAACGGCCAACAGTATTTCTACTTTTATGTTATGTATGGCTCTGGCAAGCAGTATTCAACTTAAGCACACACTAGTAAATATCTTCTAAGCCTTTATAAAACTTTAAAAAGTAAAAATATTCACAGAATTTTACCCCATACCAACATAACTTACTTTTAGCAACTGTCTTGTCATCTCAAATTACATTCCATGACCCGGAAAGAAGGGGCAGACCATTATCTATGAGCACTTCCAGTAATATTTTTCCTGACAGATTCTGTTTACCTTTCTTTTATTGCCTTCTATTCTCCCACCGTTTTGGCACAAACATTTTTTACTTGACTCTTCATGAAAGGAGTTCAGACTTTGAAGTCAGAAAGGTTTGTGTTCCACATATACAGATTATTTCAAATGTGTGTGCCTGGGCTCTTGAGTTAACACTAGGGACAACATCTGACTGTCAGCCTGGAGGAATCTTATCTGGCCCCTTACTTCCTTACTGACTGATAACTGGCCATAACCACTTGTGGCAAATGTGCTTTTCCTGCCTCTCACAAAAGAGCTTCCACACAGGAAAGAACTCCTATCCACAGTAATTATTTGTTGAGACATACTTATCTGAGCCACGGATCAGCAATTGCACACAGGTAGTTACTAGTCCCGAACCAAGAAGTGGTCGATTTCTGGAGCACATGCACGGCTACACCAAATCTGCCTTGATGTGCTCCATGGAGGTAGGAGGAGCCCAGTTAGGAAAACAGAATCTGAACATATACACACAGTGACATAGTAAGGAAGAAAATCTATACGTACTTTGGGGGGAAGAGTAGCCCTGAATCCTAACTTAAGGAGGTGGAAATAAGAGGATAAGGAAAGTAGATGAGTCCACTAGCAGTCTCAGAGATAAAAGTGTCTATAAGAGAATGAGATGTTCCCTTCAAATAAAGTTGCAAGTAAGTATTATCAAATTATATTGAAATTTGGCAGTTTGAGCTGCCAGATGTCCTTCTTTTCATCACTCATTAGCTGTTCCAAAACCCGACCTGCTCAGATGAACTTCTACCTTGTCTTCTCCTGTAATGTTTCCCAATAAAACTTCACTGCAGATTGGCAGCATAATTAGTGACAAAAGCAACAGCCCAAGGAAACAAACAAGTGAAAAGCAATCTAATAATTGGGGTTGAAAAGTGCAATCATCATAGTTAATCTGAGGTTAACTCATCATATTAGAGTTTGAGATTTGAACACACTTGCTTCAACACACCCTCAAAACATTTGGTTTGCCATCGGTATATCCTGATCTCAAAACAGTAAGAGAAATTCACCTCCTCAAAAAGTCAACTGTTGACAGATAATTCAACAGAGGCCTTTCTAGCAATATCAGCACCATCTCTTCTACTTCATCCTGATGTAAATGACCTAAGTACTACTCAGCCTCAGTCTCTGCAGGGCTGAATCTGTATGACTCAGCATTCCACTGTCATTCAAAATACTGCAGGACAAGTATTATTTTATTGAACATAGTCAAGTTACAAAGCAAAACCTTTAATTTAAGGTGGCAGAAAGGAAGAAAGGAGAAACACATTGTGGACTTTGATGGACAAATTCTTGTTTTTGAAAGGTATTAAAGCCCAAATTAACTAAAGAGTTAGGAGACCAAGCAGTATTCTTGAATTTTAACCAAACTGTTTATCATGTGCTCTACTCCTTCAAGGATAGATACATCATTTTGTGTAGGACTCTCAGTCTTCACAAAAGCCTTGGGGGAAATTTATTGTTAATAAAGCCTGGCAAGTAGCATGTGCTAATATTTGGGCAAGAATAGTTCTGAAAAGTTCCTCACACAAAATAATTAATTGATTAGCTTTAGCATGAACAAAACTTCAACTAGGTATCAATGAGGCATTCCCTCCCAGTTTAAGTAGATATCCTGCTCCGAAAAAAAAATTGATCTCTAGTGTCTCTTGACAGACAGCAACAATGTCCTTTGAATCTGCAAGTGTAACAATGGAAAATTGGCACGGTGACAGATACAGGATGTGATATTCTATTTAGAGCAGGAAAAAATTAACTGTTTTAGGAGTAATGGGAAAAAACATTTTCTATAATGAAAATTTTACCTGGACATCTGGTGTTTGTTTGTTTTGTTGTTGTTTTTCTTGTTTGTTTGTTTTTAAACATGGTTTAATTGACCATAAAGCAGTAAGGAAATATTTCAATTTCTTTTACAGTGGACAATGTATAAGAACATCACTAAATGCAAACTGTTTTTTCTGTTTCAGTACAGAGTTCCATCTGCTTTAATAAGTCCAGGTAAGTGAGGTTGTCAACATAACCTCCTTGGAGCTTGTCAAAAACTCCCTCAACCTGCCAACTGGAGAACACAAAAACTCTGGCATCATCTGTGTGTCACATCATTTTTGACTGCTTTTCCGAATCAGGCAAGTGTTTCCTTGACTAGTCTGAAATTACTGGCAAAGACAACCACCATATTAGTGTAACTCTTTTTGTTATTGCTAATTAATAGTGAACAGAAGTTTATTTCATATAGGGTCTGATATTAGCCTGTTACAAATGAGATCCTAGTTAAAAATACTGAGGACATGTCCATTTTCTGGATATGTACGTAGCCTAAATCCTGCAACTGCGCCTCTGTTGCCACGTGGCCATATCCAAGCCAATCTCACTCAGCTAGCTGCTCTACTTAAAATAGTTTAGATGGCAGCATAGTGCACAGCACAACATAGTGCATTGCAGCATAGTGCACAGCACAAACAAAAACTCCCCAAGAAACTAAATAAATAGTCAGGCATCTAAAACATCTTTAATTTCATCTGCCTTCTACTGCTGGAAGTATTCTATCTGATTTTCATAAAATTAACTTTGGCACCCCAGTACTACCAGATATATTCTGAAGAACAGTCCTGATACATCCTGCCATGAAAACAGCATCTATGCTGTTCAAATGGATGTGTAACAGCAATACAAGATTCTTTCAGTGCTATCCAAACTGAATAATGGCAATGTCTCCAAGTTTACAGGGTAAATTAAAAGCAAGCAAAGAGCACCACTCTACTGCTGACAAATGCCACCTTTCATCTTTTTAAATACTACTTAGCATACCAAATTTATTATTGGAACAGAATTAATTTGAAGATACTATGTAATACTTGAATGGATAAGTGTTTATGTGTATTTTTTTCTATCCACACATGCATGCACTCCACAAAAATAAACTACTCAACCTACACGAATATTCTACATAGATGTTTACTGCAAACTTGTACATTTTTGTCACCCCAAAACATTAGAAATGGGTCATTGCCCAACACTAACATATAGATGTAACAGTAAGAAATAAGACTGGTTTAGAAAAATGAAGATGCTGCAGTTTATTTAAAATTTTGCATTAGCCAGCCCTGATACATTTTCATACCTCTAAGCACTGTAACAGAAATGTGTCTTCCAAAGCCCCAGTTCTAATCTCCCAATTGCCTCCAGCATTCCTGTCATATTGAAGAAAGTTTTTTTTTTTTTTTTTCATTTTTTCATTTTTCTGTGGAAAAAAATGGCTGCCAGGACATAAATAAACTCACTATCATATTTTCAGGACTTCCTTGATTGACATTACTTTGACTGCAATTTAAGTTTGCTTTGGTAATCCATTTTACTGCTTTAAAGGGGGAGCAGTGGGGATTCTGATTCAATGATTCCTGAACTTAATTCCTTAATGAATTCAGTAGCAGAAAGAGAGCAATTTAGATTCCAGAAATGGTAACAGTCGATGACATACAGTTTTGAGTCAGTCAGTCATGGCTTCCCATTCATATTGTTTCTTCCATTTCCCAACTCATCTGTTTCTCTCTCTGAGCTATTCATCTCACTGGAATGCCATGAAAATTCATCATGTAACATTTACATTGAGTTTAGGAAGCAATTATTATTATTATTATTATTATTATTATTATTATTATTATTATTATTATTATT
>CM021736.1:13254418-13355072 GCA_011075105.1 Heteronetta atricapilla | reverse complement strand
TTATTATTATTATTATTATTATTATTATTATTATTATTATTATTATTTAATATTATCTAATGCTCCATAGCACAAAAAAGGACATAATCAGAATCAGACCATGTTGTTCTTAACTAACAGATTAGCTAGGTACTGGGATTAACAAAGAGGCTTACAACCTTTCACTAAGGCAAAGCTGAATTTAGTTGATAATAGTTGATAATAAACAAGTTAGCATGTAAGAGTTGCTCAGCAATAACAGTAAAATGTTTTCCTTGATGAATCAATACATGTTCCTCATCTCATCTACTTAGAACATAAATACTAGATTCTCCTTTACAAAAAATTTTGAGTAGCTAAATATAAAGATGGGAACTGAAATCTCTTTCTTGAAAAGTAGGTCTCTATGGACAAATACAATGTTTATTCTGTGTTCACTTTAATTGGCATCTCTCTTTCCTTCTCTGCTCTTTCTTCAATATCTCCTGTGGCTTTTTTTTCCACTCACCCTATGTTTTTCACTTTTTTTTTTTTTCTCTGCCTCCAACCCACACTTCAACTTCTGCCAAGAGAATTTTAAGCCATTAATTGCTGAGTCAGATTTCCATACTCACAACATTAAATTCAAACAATTCATTCATCCATAATATAGTAAAACAAATGAGAAAAATATTTAAGAATAAGTGTCTTAACTTTCTGGGGGTTGATAATTACACTCTGTACACATCGAAGGGTTAAACAGGCACTAGTCAGTATTGGAATTCCCATCTAATGATTTTATGATAAGACATTTACATGAAGAGGATCAGATTGCATAAAAGAATAATGACACAAGTGATTAGCCACTTATTGTATTGTGTATACTTGTAATAAACTGAAACTTTGTTTGCTACAAACAATTTCACCATCCTAACGTATCTACTGACAGTCATTAAGAAGAAATTTCCTTAAGAGGACAGTGCTACACTGGAGCAGTTTGCCCACAGAGGTTATGAAATCTCTGTCCTTGGAAGCTTTCAAGACTCAGTTAAATAAAACCACAGCTGACCTAATCTCATGTTAGCAACTATTCAGCTTCAAGTAGGACGCTGAACTAGATGACCTCTAGAAGTCATTTCCAATGAACAGTTCTTTGATTCTATTTCTGAGATTCATGAAAGCTGCACTAATTACAGATTTTTTTTTTAAGGATTGTTTTGTCATTACCAAAACATTAAAAAAAAATACTTTTTACATGGCTAGAAAAGAGAAAAGAACCTAAAATAGATAGTCCTAAGTATTAATTTACATGTTTAATATAGAATACAGGTTGGAAGCTAAATAAGCAATGTATAATGGCTGTAAAACAAGTGAAAAGCAATCCTAGGTTTCAGACTGCTTGAAGTAAAATACAGACTGATTGACTACATAAAACTATTTAGTAATCCTAATAAATTGCAAAATAAAATTTAAAAAATGGATCCTCAACAGCTACTTGGTTTACTGAAAATAGGAGGAATGGATAACATCTTTGAAATAAAATGTATGTTCTTTTTATTCAGATAACAAACAAAATAAAGAAAAAAAAAAGGCTTGGGTTGCTTTTTGTTGAACACAAAGGGGAAAGTAGAACAGTTACTTGGTTACTTGGTTATTAAGTTGAACATAAGGAGAAGATCTGGCAAATGTTATAGACTTCATAATTTCTTCCATATCAAAGGTGTACCAGGGAAAGAACCAATAAATAAGTGAAAAGTACCATCAAGTAAAAACTATGTTTTATATTAACAATAGGAAAACAATCTCAGCTCTCACAGCACAATCCTTTGTTTCAACAAGTCTTTAGTCTTTCATTGAATTATTCATTTTGGCACTCTTTAGTTTTGTACAGGTTATATGCAATGTTGAAAAAAAAAAAAAAAACCCGCCTTCATCAAGTGATTTCAGAATCAGTTATAGATTTTAAATAGTAGGAAAAACATAAGTTACATGTTAGTTTCTTTCAAGTTCGGTAGAAACATTCAATAACTAATTTCCTAGCAGTTCACCTGAAGATGACATTCATCCAAAAATGTTACAAAGTTCTCTAAGATACATGTTAAAATCATATGTTGGGGAGTCTCTAACTGAAGTGTTATGAATAATTCATAATGGTCAAATTAATCTGGAGAGTAAACTAAAGGTTATATTATTATGCAGCCACAGTCTGAGTCTCGTATATCAGAACTATGACATTACCAAAAGTAATTGCAAAATAAAAAAGATATGGTATGATAAATATAACCAACTTATATAGTCACTTAACTGCAGAATAGAATGCTCTTATTTTTAGACAATATGATTAGAAAAAGGAATTCTAAAAATTTTAAAAGAATAGAATTACTTAAATGAAAAAGTTAATGGAAACAACATACAACATAAATTTGAATCTTCAGACCAAGAGAACCATCAGTAAGATGGACCAAGAGAACCATCAGTAGAATAGCTGGAAAAAAATATAGCAAGTTCAATTCACTGACATACAGATAAACTACAAATTTCAACAAAAATATAATGGTTGAAGTGTTTATTTTGCCATTGTCACTTTACTTTGTTTGTTTTGAAGTATTTTATTGCATCCCTTTCAAGTTAATGTTGGAAATGTGGATCATTCAATATTTCCAAAATGTATGATACTGCTTCTAATTGTAATGTTCCCTTAAAATCATGTTTTTCAGTAGTTATGTACAAATGTAAAGCTTCTACCTTAATTATAAACAGTCTTTTCAGATAGAGGCTCTAAAGTGTTTGATGCAGTTCTTATAAATAGACCTTGACCTAAATATCCTGAGATTAGGCAAGTCCTTAAACAGCTACAGTTAAAAGCATTACCTGCAGAGGATTAGTCAAGTAGTCACATTTCATACCATACTATGACCTTCATCTAATACAAATGTCACATTCACTTTGGAAAGGTATCTGTACAAGGAAAACAGCTCTCCTCTCACTTTTCTTCAAACTACATGGCTCAATATATTTGATTTAATTCAGTAAGTGCCATAGAGACCTGTAGTATGAAACTGTGCAATGCTCCATTCCACTGAGTGGAAAGCTAGACAAACACACTCAGGACTGTATTCCCCCTTAATGCATACGTAACTTCATCATCAATAGTGAAACTTAATTACACTCACTGGTCCTATTCAGCGCTTGCTATTCAACATACTGATTGCTACAGGACTTGTGCTTTAAGATGCAGCACCACTAAAGACCACACATAGCAAAGCAATTGCCTCTTCTCCATATCATTAGATTTCTGTTCATTTTCCAGATATTGTGTTTTATTTAGAAGTTTGAGGATGCCTGGTATAAAAATGACTTAAAGAAAACAGAAAATTATTTTAAATGCAAAATTAATATATAACTAATAAGTTTGCATTCTGTTCCTTCCTATGCCCCTCCCCCCCCCCCCCTTTTTAGCAAATTGGGGGAAAATACCACATGTATTTTTCCCATAGATTAATTGCATCATTTTAGAGCATCAATCTTCTGCTGGAAATGCACACAGAAGAGAAGTAGCATAATCATCTTGTTTCAAACCAAGTTAATTTGTCATGGAAAGGTACAGACAAGAAATAAATCCTTGGACAGATACTGAGTTAAATTGGGCACTTGTTTAAATTAATTATAATGCAAAACACTGATAAGATATGGAGGAAAGGGAAAACAGTTTATGATAAATTCTTAAGCTTTAAGCCAGGCTACAGTTTCTGTTAACATAACTGTTAACATAACTGTTTAACATAAAGAAAAGCTGCTACCTCACCAATATCACTTTGGAAATAATTTTTTTAAGCAAGCCTGCTGAGGATATGACAATTTAAATATAGACTAAGTTAAACCTTTTATTATTAATCAATATTAGACAGCCACACATAGCACGGTCAGCATGTTTG
Organism: Heteronetta atricapilla; assembly: GCA_011075105.1. Lineage (NCBI taxonomy): Eukaryota > Metazoa > Chordata > Aves > Anseriformes > Anatidae > Heteronetta > Heteronetta atricapilla. The sequence goes on along the minus strand of CM021736.1, from coordinate 13,351,179 downwards.
TTTTTTTGTATGCCAAGTGGACTTCCTGCCAATACTGCTATAAAGTGCCTGAATTTCAAATATTACTAGGAAAAATCTTGTGCATAATTTTTGCTTAGTTCTGTAACAGGTGAAAAAATAATTAAAAAATCATCTATAGACTTGACGTGTTAAAAAACAAACAAACAACAAAACACCTTGTGTGAGAGTTGTCTTAACGAATCATTATAAATGGCAGATGACTCAACCCTCCTTCAGGAATGGGAGAGGAAAAAAACATGGCACCATATTGTATTAGCAGCTGCATATTACATACAACTCCTTCATCTCTCCATTTTTGTGCAGGCTCAGACAATCATAGTCTTCAGTGAAACAGAAATCTTATAACATTAATTTCAGAATGATGGTTGCTTGGAAACATATTAATTAAGTAAAAAGCACCAATTATTTTAATAGGCTTGAGGGAAAAGAAAACCGTAAAGTAATACCTACTTTTATAATCTGATTCCATCAAATTAAGAAAAGTAATTTGGGGGGCTTTGCTTGTTTGCCTTTTTTTTTTTTTCCCTAACTAAGGGGAGGAACCACTGTTTTCTAGTAGAGTGAAATTCATTTCTTTACTGCAAAAATCAGTCTTAATTTCATTATGGCCTCCAGTATCTCTACTCATGATCTAATGTCTGACTCTAGATCTAAGAAGACAAGATTGGCCGATTAGGTTAAGGGCAGCAAAATTTTAGTTAAATGTTTACTGCGTTCCCTATGGTTCTTTTCATATTGAACACATATACCCTGCTGTGGTTTTCTTGTACCAGCTTTGCGTGAATGACACTGCAGCTGAGCCTGTACCTTGCTTTGTACCTCATGGATCCAAACTCTGCTCCTGGCCTGCAGACTTGCCTTTTCCCGGCTTCACCTCAGACCTGCTTCATAGCTTGACTGGCTATCTGAACTCTTGGTTGACTTAATTACAGCTGTTGAACCTACTCTGCTATTCTTGTTAGAGCACTGCTCAGTGACTGCACCCTGCCACCCTTGGCTGCCAGCTCCCAGCTCTTCTCTACACAGCAGCTGCCCTTTTGCCCCCTGACAGTAGCAACTGAGGTGAAACAGATGAAATCAAAGTTAGAAGTAAAAGGTGGAAAACAGGTAAAATAACTAAGATAAACTTCATAATTCACAGCCAAACTCCAATTCTAAAAGCAAAAAAACTCTGGAGAGTCATACCTGCAGTTTCCAATTGCTTTGATCAGGTAAATTACAGGTATGAAGGTATTTGTTCCTTCCTATCTATACAGCATATCATTGAAGACTTTTCTGGGTTTGATTAACAGGTGTGGTTCTAACCTTTAAAATAGTTATGATGGTTGGGCCTAAGATTATCCCTTTTTTAACCCATGTTTTTTTTTTTTAAATAAACGTTGCCTATTCTCATCCCCACGGACAGGCTGACAGTGCAAGAGAACCACAGAGCAGGAAAAAGACCAGTACAACCACAAGAAACAGCCTATAGACTATGAGATGCTAAGCATAAGATGCTGAGAAACTTGACTGATTTCAGCCGGACTTCTAGGAGCTTAATAACTGGGGAAGCCAAGTGAAACTCATGCATACATAAAACATTATTTAGAAACCTTTCTATCAGTTACATCTTACAGGATGTTGTACAGGCAAGCAATCTGTCATTGACATGGAGAGCAGGGAAGATTTTCGTTTGCCTTCTGAACCTATCTTGTTCTCTTTAATGAGAGTGAATACTGAAATAACATAGCTACTTCACAGCCATAAACTGATAATTCAGCAAGTAAAAGTGACCATAATAAGTACTTAGGAGAAACAAAAATGCTTTTAAAGAAGACTTAAAAAAACATACCTGAATTTTGCACAGTACAAAGCCATTAATCATCCGCTTCAGAACCTTCTGTGACCCTTCAGGCAAAGATATTCTTTGTTTCTTTGTTTTCTACATCCTTTTACCTTTGAATTGTTGCATATATAATTGTCAAAATGCCACGAGCTAGCCTATGAGTTTATTACACAATCATGTGACATGGTCAGCATTACAAAATGTACTCATTTAAAAAATGTACTTTATGGAAAAAAAAAAAAAAGAATATTTTAAAATTAGTCTTCCTGAATGTACAAAACTCATCAGGCAAGTATCATTTACAATATGACTTTCTTTTAAACTTGAAATCAGTGTTCTTTGTAGTCATTTTCTTTAGAAATTATTTTAAAATCATGTTTTAGTCTTGTCCCTGAGATTTTGCCCAAATCTTTAATTATTTTTAAAGTCACAAAAAAAAAAAAAAAAGACACATTTGCAACATGTATTTAAATAAAGCCTTCAGTAAAACATTCTGAGATGAAAACAACAATCCATCTTTCATATACCCTGAAAGATCAGGTCTTGAAAGGTGAATACAATTCTCTACTCTAAAAGATGATTTAAGACCAACATGTAAGGCAATGTAGAGAGATTATTAGAGGCCAATAAAGATGGATGAACTGACACATTCAATTTTTGGAGGAAATGAGAGAACAGAAATGCAGAGCTATTTTAACATTAGTTAATAAGAAAATGTGATCGTCTGTAGTTGTGTTACGAGCAGCGAGCAAAAACCTTAGGACATCATTTTTATAATCTATTCCACATTAGAATATTAAAAGATGTTATATATATTTTTAATATTATTTTATTTCAGCACAAAAATGTTAAATTCATTATAAATTCATATTCACAGCTGTACGGTTTAATTTACCTTCTTTCGCTGTATCTGTTGATGATTAACAGATACATAGAGGTCAAGCACATGTTTTATAAAAGAATTATAGGCAAAAAAAATGCAATCTGTTAGCAAAAGTGTGGTGCTCCCAATGCTGCAAATATGTTAAAAGAGTTATACAAAAAGCCATTCCAAGTGAGGCATAGGTAACAGATAACTTGTTTTGTATATAGAAAATTAATTGCTGTGGAGTGTGGATGAAAATAGATTTTTTCAGTAGATCATTCTATTTACTTGAAAGCTATTCAGTTACTTCACAGATGTCAATAGGATTTTCTGGAATTTCAGTATCTAGATTGAAAGGAAAAAAAAAAGATTCTTTTTGATAGTATCGTATTAACTCTTCTAATCTTTGTAACTGCAATTAGAGATAATAAGCTCTGCAGATAAAGGACTGATTTTTATGGTATGCTTATGCAGTGTCTTCTGCAAAAGGTTAAAAGCATAAACCACTACTGTATATATCGGGGGGTGGGAGGGTGAGGATGCATTTTCTCCTCATAACATTCCTGCTATTAGCTTACACAGGGCTTGGATTTGTGTCAAGGTATCTTTCACTGCACTACATATTTGTGATGAAATGCTACCTTACCATCCCCCCATTGTTAAGGCTTCCTTTCCCTGGTGAATCTAGGCTCATTATAGTCCATTCAGCACATCTGCTATAACATTCATAAGGTGATTTTTCAACACTGACACGACTACATAGAAGAAACAACTGCAAGGTATCAGACACTGGCCTGATTAATGAGGAGAATGAAGTGTAATGAGAATTTCTAGTGGCTAATGTAGCAGCAAGAAAGAACAGAAAATAAACAAAGAATCTTCCTGTTCAGGCTACTTTGTATTGGAACTGTGTGAAACACAACAATACTTAAATATCTGAACCTATTTAAAACAGTAACAGTGAAATAGTTCTAAATCGTGTCAAAGCCATATGAAAAAAAAAAAAGTTACACACATACTTCGAAATATACTAAAATAGTAGTATATTGCCATCTATTGTCTCTGCCCACACAAAGTTTACACAGATTATTTATTTTGTTTTTGGCAAAATTTGGCTTTTCAATTTCAACAGAATGAAGCTGGGACCGGAAAAAAAAACATGAAGCAGTGAATATAGTTGAACAAGGGAAACTAATGGGAGATTTTTCTACTGTGAGGAAATAGGATACATATTTAAGTTAATGGCCTTGCTCAATGTTTTGAACCAGGAAAATAAATAAACAGACAAATAAATAAATGTTAATATATATCCAACCAATTTTGACAAAGCAATTAAGATCTTAAAATTAGTAACATCTTGCATTTTCTTAATAACCAGTGTCTGAAGAGAGCGTGGCAATCCTATTAGTGCTCCTTCTGAGTAAATAGAACAGACAGCTGAACCCTTATCCACTTTTATCCATTGGGCAATAGACTAACTAGGTCATTAGCACGCACCTAAGTTCAAACAATCAAAATATTTGTCATCTGTTGTCTTCCTGATAGGTCACACAACTGAATGAAACTGATTTCAGAAGGAATTTAAGACATGGGGTAAAGAGGGATGAGATAGAATAGCACTAAGTCTACGGAAGGAGGTAACTGCTGGGAAAGTTTCACTGACATAAGGCAAGGATAATTTTAGGTCAAATGGGAACCGGGGAGGGTCTGAGTTTGTGGCAGCTAGGGGAGTAATAAGGATGCACCATAGGAACCCTGTTTCTCTAGATCCATTAACTGTACAATGTATAATATTGAAATATTACTTTGAATTAATAACAGCACACAGACTGTACGTAGAAAAGCTGATCAGTTGCACATTGAGGTCCCACAGCTTTCAGTTAATTAGACAGAGGAAAGTAACTGGGAGTTCTGTTCAGAGCAACGTCAATGCCAGATGAAAATTTGTGTGGAAAACCAGAGAGGAAGACAACTTCATCTTTGGCATCCTTAAACTGTAAATCTATAGACATAAATGAGAGTTATTTCATACTACATTTCCTTTGGAATCAAGAGAACAAACAGAAAATTAGATGCAGTCATTATCAGTGACCACTGATGTAGTGGTCACAATACCATTTGATTGGCATTCAAATCATCAAATTAATCAAAATCAAATTAATATGTCAATTGATCACATTAATTTACAGCAAAGACAACTGATCTGGAAAGGCAATGCTAACCAGGAATTCATGCCTGAACTTGTAAACTAGAACAGTAATCTCCATACCAAGTGTGCCCTTGGTCAACCTTTTTATTTTATTCTTTAGTGCCAATGTCATTGAACAGCACAGATGTGGACGTTTTGGTTTAGCATCCTGCTTAAAAATAAATTGAGGTAGCTGCAGAAATGTGTCTTGATACTTGTGCCTAACATCGTATTTCACAGAGATTCCTCAAGGCAAACAAGAACAGGTTGCCCTAATATGACTCAGGCATCTTTTGAATCACACCTGCTATTATAAATTAACTTGGAGAACATCTTTGTATGTTATTTTTGGTTTTGGATATAATTGCTATTGCTGTTTTCAAATTCCAGCCCTATAATTCAAAAACTAAATAAAAATGTAACACAGTTACATTTTCGTACATTTGGAAAATCTCTGAGCATATGTGGATATTTTCACTTTGGGGAAAAATCTATTGAAGAGAAACTGAAATATTCAAGAATTTTAGGAGAAAACTAAAAGCATAATGGAGGAATTTAAATATTTCCTTCCCAAGGCAATCTTTATAAGTGAAATAGAAGTAGAAAATACTGTTGCTTTTACTTTTTTGGGGGATTGTTTTTGGTTTGTTTGTTTATTAAACAGAAACTTTTGATATTGTATCTATATTAAAATTTGTGAGGAAAACAAGTTTTATTTTAGAATATGCCCAACTGGCTGAGGTAAATTAAAATATATTTTGGTTGCTGTAGATTGTGCTTTAAAAAATCCTTCGTATTTTTTAAGGTAACTTTTATCCAGTCTAACCAAGATCAGTTTGGGACACTTTTCACCGCTAATTATTATTTATTTAACAATTATTTTTATGTCTAGTGTTTTTACATTTCAACTGAAATTTAAGTTAGGAAAGAGAGCAAGAAAGACTGATTACTATGTTACTAGTAGTTTGGTGGTATTCCCTTATGGAGCTACAGACAGCAGTTCCTGCATTTCATTCTGACTACTAAGTTACTGTTATTACTTACATTATTGTCACATTAAAAACAAAATAATAACCTGAGCTTAACTAGGGCCATAGATGGAAGGAATTTTCACTAAATGCTGTTTAAATCTTAGTTAACTCATTGAAACTTGGTGGCAAATGTTGTATTCACATACAGATACTAGAAGTTCAAACTCTATTTAAAATGTGAAACAAGAATGAATATTGAAAAAGAAATTAAATCCACATTAATTGGTAATACTCTTAGCATTTGCAAGAGTATTTCCGACCTGTAATTCTATTTCAAATGCCTACTTCTTACAATAAACCGAATGTCCATGTATTATATATAAGCTCCAGGAAGCAGGCACATATGCCTAGATTTTTTTGTAAAATGTTGCTCGTTGTAGTTACTTCAGTCATTTAACAAGTCTCCATTACAGAGAACCTTTGTATATGCAATATTTTTATAGAATCACACAGAACTAATTTTAACCATTAAAGTTTCTGTCGTCTTCATCTAAAATACATATTATAAAGGTCCCTTAATGATAAACACACAACTTTAAACACATTAAATTATTTTGATTTGTCTCTCTTTTTAGTGGTTTTAGTAGTCTAGAAGCTATTGCCAATCATTTTCACAATCATATCATACCACACATGTCTGTATATTTGTGAGAGGAAAAAGCAAGGTAAAATCCTGACTGGCATACAATCAGGCATACTTCACTTTTCATATTTCTTTGCTATACAACCAGGACTTGCAGCATTGACAATGGCATAGTTGCCAGAAACATATCTTTTTTATTTTTTATTTTTTTGAGTTCTCACATGTCTTATCATACTTTGTTTAGAAAGACTAAGTTATATGAAATTCCTACTTCCTACCAAAATTCCTTCATCATTGCAGTCTCTGTACTACCCATTATTGTATTATGATCTGCCCTGGGATTTCCAAGATACAGTCAGACAATATATTCAAAACACAGCAAAAGCTTAAAAAAAATAATAAATACAGCATAATAATAAATACAGCATAATAGAATGGTTTGGGTTGGAAAGGACCTTAAAGCTCATCTAGTTCCAACCTCCCTGCCATGGGCAGGAATGCCACCCACTAGACCAGGTTGATGAGGACCTCATCCAACCTGGATAAAGTACAGTCCTTCCTCCCCAAAAGTTTCTCCCTGCTCCATGCAATACCTGAATTGGCTCACACACTGTTTACATTTCAGAATGAAAGACTTGACCTAGAGCCCAATGAGCTAAATAGAAATCTTTCCACTGACGTCGTGTGGTTTTGGATCAGGCCCTAAACTGACAAAGATTCTTAAAATGGTTTCTTTTTCCTAATTTTCTCTCTCCTCTTTAGTCCTGCTCTATTGTGATGCCACATGAATGGTCATAGAAAATGGACTGACTTTTCCACAGTCATATTAACAATTCCTGATAGCCAATATTCACGCGTATACATATTTATTTTTAAGTAAATTCCAGTTAGTGCCACATCTTGGCTTAGTCAACTAGCACCAGTGAGATCATTTTTGGCTCCTCATCTGCAATTTAGTATTTGAACATTAACAGTTTTTAACTCCATTAAGAACAAGAACAAGACAGCTTGAAATGTTTCTTACCCATTTCAAACATCTCTTTAATCCTAGCTTATAAATGTCATGTTCTATAATTTATAGTTCTATGTGTATGCAAATTGCATGACATAGAAAAGGGTGAATTCTTGAAATTATATTTACTTTCTTCTAAATCATTTACTACTTCTACGGTTTTGTTCTCATCTTCATGTTTTGTGGTTTTGTTTTTTTTTTTTTTGGTTGGTTTGTTTTAGTTTTAGTTTTTTTTTTTTTCTAGTTGGTTGGTGTTTTGTTTATTTTTTGCCTATCACACACAGTTTATCTGGGTGCTCAAAAACAAAGCAATAGCAACAAAGTACTTGAGAGAATTTGGGAACACTGAACATAAACTGCACTCTCCCTGACCTCACGGAAAAAGATACCTTTAAAATGTATTTTATCTTGGAACAAAAATTATGTAATGCCTTTGAATAAAAGAAGTGATCATGTATAAAAAGTATATATGTATAAACTATTACATTATATATATATATATATATATTAAAAAAAAAAAAAAGCAACTCAATAATTCTGGAAGTTCAAATAAATCACAAACAATTAAAATGGGATGTGAGACAAACTATAGTTGTTCAGGTCCCCAGACTGGAAGTTCTGCAGAAGGATTGCTCCTTTCTGGAAAATGACATTAGCAGAATCTGAATAGAAACTGAGGGAGAGCTGAAAATGCTAATCATATACTTGGAGAAGAAAGAATCTCAGTATTTCAACAAGATGGCTATAAATAAATACAGGTGAAAAGAAGCACTGCCTAACTCACAGTTTCATGTTTAAATACTTAAAAGTTCTTAGTAGGATTTTATTGTTGTTATTGTTTTTTCTTCTAATACTTATGAGTAAACTGGCCTTGCCAAAGGTGGTAACACCATTATTAAAAGCTCAAGGATTTTTAAGACTCAAGGCAATCTGAAATCTTTTTGTCTAGCACACCCTAAAAATCACTCACATAATAAAAAGCCCAATGAACACTTCATTGCCTCTAGCAACCACCTGGTCTGTCCATATGCGGTCACTGAAAAAAACAGTATAAAAAAGTGCATGTGAGAGAGAGAAAGAGAAAACAAAAAATAAGAAAGAAGGAAGCCCAGTCCTCAACAAGAAATGCTCAAGGGTTTGGAATATGCAGTTAATACAAAAGTGAATTGATCCAGGAAAGTCATATTTAAAGACACTAGTTGTTCCAAATGAGCAGTTAAGAAAGCTAAGGGGCATACAAAACAACATTATATGGAGAACTTTATGAAACTGATACTGTAAAGGAAGCTTTGCCTCTACCGCTAATTCCAAAGCTGAAAAAAATAAAAAATAAAAAATCTGGGAACTGACTTCTGATATTCCATCTTTGAATTTTTTACTTAATTCTTAAGACTGATATATGAAAGTTTTCTGGTAGAAATGCCCACCTGCTACTCCATGATAAAGTTTTAGTGTTCAACCTTTTCCCTAGCTTCCTCAGGCCTCATAAATCATGAAAATTTGCCAGAACTGGTTGGGAGCAGTTCCAGAGCAGCATACTTCCAGTGTCCTTATTATATTTGTATTCTGATTTAAGGCTTTCAGTCTTCTTGGCTGTCAATCTCATATTCTTTTCTAGGGTTACATTCACTTAACAAGGAAGAAAAAGGATGCAAAATAAAGTGATGTTTACACGTAGTTTCCTGACATCAGATATGTATATAATTACATACATCACAAAAGATCCTTGTCAATACAACACTGTGAGTCAAGGTATGTATCTATGAATATTTCCCCTTTGACACAAATTGAAATAAAATGTCCCTAATATCCATGTGTAGAACAAAACAAGGAGCCCAGATTTATTCATGAATTTTGAATGTCAAGTGTCTCTTTGCACATCTTGCACAGAATATCAGACCTATGTAATGAAATGCATGATGTCAGCTGCTTTGTCTGGATGTGGTAAAAGGATGCAAAACATCCTGATGCAGTATTTAAATTGACAGAGCTTACTATATTGGGAATTTTTGCTGTCTCAGTGGGAGCCTGGGGACATTGATGTCAAACCAAGAAGCAAAGATTACCCTGTGAAAGAAGCCCTGTCAACTTCTTTTGCATCTTCCATAGTAAATGTTTCTCCATGTTGTTCATATTTGGAGTCTCCATGTGCTTATTTCAGTTTCAGATGCACATCGTTAATTTGTTAGTCATTAGAAGCACTCTCCACCCTCATGCCTTTCCACCAAATCCAAGAGAAGCTAAATAGCAATGCAATGACCCCCATGCTGTGCTTTCTGATTAAAATTAGTGCTATCGGACTGAGCAATTCCTACTTACTGAGAAACAGACATGCAAAAATGAGTAGTCTCTTCCTCCTCAACATCAGTAAAACCACTAACCAATCCTCCCTACACATAGCTGCACATTTATACTTAGTATGTTCTTCTGCTTATCAGAAGCTTACTGATTTCATGAAAATCACGTGAAAATGCATTATACAAAGAAAGTTATATATTCAGTACAGCAAAAAAAGCCATTCTGACCCAGAAAAAAAAATAATAATGCTGCTTGTGGCACATCTCTAGACTTTGCAAAATCCACTTGCCAATTTAATTTGGCTCAGGTACACCAGACAGGAAGAGAAGCTGACATGGAAATTAATATTTCCATGAGGCTAGCATTCAGACATATGATTTTATATCCATTCATTAAGTCTTCTTACCTGAGCCCAGCAGAAATAGAAAGTTAGGCTGCCCTTCAGATTCATGAGAATCAAATACAAAAAGCCATCTAAATATAAATGAGCAACTTGAATCATATCCTTTGAGCATCACATTATTCATACATAAAAAAGAATGCCATATGATTTTTTACTAATCTATCCTAACAGTTCATTTGAGATTCTTGGATAAACAAATATTTTACAGTCCTACAAGGGATGATTCATTAGGATCCTAGTTTTTATTAGTTCCTTAGATCAAGCTTCATTAATAAGAATAAACATGAAATGCTGAAAAATAGTAATTCCAGGCAATATAAAATTTGTAGCTAGCCAGCTTTACAAGTAGAGATGAATTTCATGACACCTCTGTTTAATTGACTTCTAATTTAACAATAAATTGTCTGACTGATGGACAGGTGAGCACTGTAATGTTGCCTTCCCTATTACAACATGATAAAAATAACTGAGATTTATTGTAATGAATGCTGATGCCAAACATTCAAGCCGAAAAATGCAAACATACTCATCCCACAGCTAAATTCCAATGGAGTTATTCATTTGGAATCCCTAGAAATATCCATAAGAGACAATTTAGTTAGGCTTAATTTCTTAGGCAACGTTGGTTCATACATTAAAATTCACATTAATCAGTCTATTTGGATGGAGCTTTTTATGTGTCTAAGTGCATTTCTACACCCAATTTTGTATTTACAAAATAATAAAAAGAGTACAACGACACTAGTTTTCTGTAGAATAGAAGCTTCACTAAAAGAGTTAAAAGGTTTAGCAAAATAAAAGGAACCATAAAAGCATTTTAAAATCCAAACTCCTGGAAAATCACCTGGTAGCATATAGCAGAAAATAAAGACGCTTTACTTGCCTGGAAAAGCTGTAAGAATATTCTTCTCATTTTGACAGTGACATTTTGCAAACTGAAACTGTCTGAATAGGCTATTCATATAAATCTTTAGTACATTTACTATGGGAATGCACTAAATCTAGAATTGCCAGGACATCAACTTCAATAAAACTTTTATCTAAAATCACCTCCACACAAGCTTCTTCTTCCATATTTAAAGCTATTATTCTCCAAACAGGATAACAACTACAGGATACATTCTATCAAGGGGTTCTGATTGCTTTACCTAGGTGCCCTCTGCACAGTATCTGAACAGTATATGAAATTTTGGCTTCCTCAAGCAAACAAATATTATCTCAGTAAGGAGTAAGCTTGAGGCCACTGCTCTAATTACAGAGCCAGTTATATACACTGTGAAAATTCATCTACAAGGAGATCCAAGAAGACACTGTCAAAGCAATCTAATGCACTAAACACCTGAAGAGCTTCTTGTGTGATACTCAATAAACAGAAAGGTGAAATGTGTTTTCACTTTATGCAGTTTTACTGTTTCTCAGTAGATTAACTCTTCTTTTCTATGCAAATAAAACAATCAGAAAATAAACAACTTATTTGGGTGTGAATGATTACACACCAAAAGTCTGGCAAAGAAGAATAAGTAACTAAAAAAAGATACAGGTACAATCTAAAGTTTTTACTGTGCAATGCTAGCAAAACAATTCACAATGCCAAATAAATTTTCATTTCTAAAAGCTGTATGTACCATGAAAAATTTTGAAATGGAGATGGAAAAAGAGCTTAGGAAATTTTTAAAATTCTGAAATATATCTCAGAACTAATTAAGACTTTAAGCAAACAATAGTAATTAAGAAGGAATCATTTAGGAGTGTTTTTGAAGAGTTACAAAACATAAGAACAAGACCCATATCTTATAGGGTCTAGACAATGAAAGAAATAACAGGAAAAAAAATGAGGAAATAGTTAATTAGCCACAATTTACATCTGAAAATGTTTCCTAATATTGAGCAGTAGTATGCTTGCAGAAAGCTGGCAAATTCTTATTACACTACAAAAAAAAAAAAAAAAAAAATGATGCTTTTAGAACTTACAAGACTGCATTTATTTCAGTTGTAGACACAAATTTTATGAGAAGAAACAGGAAGTTGAATTTATGACACAAATAGCAATGACTTATATAAACCGGTCATGTTCCCTAAAATCATTTTTGTCATATCAATATGGCATTGATAGGATATGATCTGGTTATTTTCTAAATATAGATATAAAAATCTAAGCTCTACTAAAATTAGTCCATGCTGATATGAATAGACAGCAGATTATCTGGAAAAAATATTTTAAAACAGCAATAGCATATGTCATAGTGACAGGTAGGTGATATACGGAAAATGTTGTCAAGTAGAGCCCCTCCCCAACTTGAACAATTTGAGGTTGGGAATTATACACATTCTTGCTTTTACAAAAAAAATAAAAAAAAAATAAAAGCTTTCTCAAAATGTGCTCTTTATTACATTTTGCCCACGATAGACCAAAGGTCATCAAAATATTATATTGTACAGAGCACAGCTACTTAAATTATTCTATGAAAACTGAATGCATTCTTTAAAGCTGCTCAACCCAGGATATTTATTGTACCCCATCATAACTAGTAAGTGGATTTTTCCATTTTTAAGGGGGAAAACAAAACTTTCATAGAAATTCATTTTTTTAAAAAAAATAAAACATTTTTAAAATAAAAATCATTTTCTTTTTTCCTGCATTCTAAAGCTAAATTAAAAGAAGGTTTTATATTTTCTTATTTTATATTTTCTTTTTTTATATATTTTTCTTTCTTTAGGTACAGTTATTCTGAGCTAGAATTTATCTTGACTGCTTTGTACAAGTTGTTACACCTCATTCAACTGTAATCAACATATGATTGAATGATATGCTGAACAATACACTCTCTCCATCCAGATCCTCTTCCACACTATTTTCAAATTTCTGTTTTCAGTATTGATACTTATAAAGCTAAGTTTATATTCTGTGTACAACCAATCTTGTAAGGACAGAACTAGCCTTTGCCAGACTACATACTATGTTTGGTTAGAATTGGAGATAGTTCAAAAACATTCACATTCAGCAAGTTACTAATACAAAATAATTCTAATACTTAAAAAGACCCTCTAAGACTTCTAAATGTTTCTCCACCTTAGTAAATAAAATAAATTAACATGTCAAATGACAAAGATTTTTCCCATGCCACCTTTGGCAAATGAAGAGTTAGCTCTGCTATAGAACATACAACCTGCAAGTTATTTGCAGATGTTTGTTACCATATAAATCTTGTTCTTGAAAGCCCTTTGGAATTCAAACTAGTGTTAATGAAGTAAAATGCAAATCACCCACTTCACAGAACCATAGAATGGTTTGTATTGGAAGGGACCTCTTACATATCTCATGTATTTCCAACCCCCACCACCCCTAGTTACACTGACACCTCCCACCAGACCAGGTTGCTCCAAGCCCCATCCAGCTTGGCCTTGAACGCTTCTAGGGATGGGGCACCCACAGCTTGTCTGGGCAACCTGTTCCACAGCCTCACCACCCTCTGAGTAAAGAATTTCTTTCCAATTCTAATCTGAACCTACCCCTTTTTTTAGTTTAAAACTGTTACCCCTTGTCCCGTCATGCAAGTTTACATGCAAATACTACACGTCATGTAGTCTTGAATAGCAAGGCATTTGAAAGGATAAATTTAAGCGTTATATTTGGGTATATTTGTATATGAGTATATGGATTCCCATTAAATAATTAAATAATTGTGGCAGTATATTTAGGAAAAATCCTAATCAGAAAAACCTGTCTACATATACAAAGGTTTATTTGATTCGAGATCTGTTATTTTTTATTGTCCTGAATGAATTTTGATTGACAGGGCTTGGAAGAACTGAAAATAGTTTTTTTTAACAAAGCTTGTATATTTTGTAATTACTTATGTCCTTAGATCTTTAGCATATCATTTACCTTATGTTTTACTGCTAACATGCCTACTTCTAGAATGAACACGAAGGTATACATGAAAAGACAAAATGAATTTTTACTCACTGAAGTGTTTTTGAGGTTTGAAACTTGTAATATGCTTGAGCAAAGCATCATCTGATACTAAATGTTCTTAATATGAACATTCCCTAATAATCTATATTTTTCTACAATCTACATATGAATTTCAGGCAGATGAAAGAACTCAGGACAACTCCTTATGTGCCCAGAATATTTTCCATTAAAAAAAAAAAAAAAAAAAAAGCCAAAAATATTACACACCTACAAGATACATCATTTACAACATTTAGCAGTTATTCTCCAGAGTAGCACAGCTGAACATTTAGCAGTGTGACAATCTTTTCAACCCAGTGCTACAACCATGCATATTCTTTGTAAACAATTTTTTGTCTCGTTATCACCTGTGTAAAGACTTATTTTCTTAGCAGCTCCTCTTGGTTGCTTTTGTTTGGAAATTCTCTAAGACATATTATTCCAAAATGTGGAGGGAGAAACAAGAAACTTGTAAATTATTTTTAATAATTCAACATAACTTAATCAGTAAGTTAAAAAAATGTATAAAAAAACTACTTATTCTTTCCATTCATAGTAATTTAATCTTTTTGAGAGACCACTATCAACCTCTGTGGGCTTGAGAATGTCCCCTCATGCCTTTGACTGCGAGTGATACAAAAAAACATGTTTTCAAATACTTCTAAAATATGCTTTTCAAATATGGAAGTGGCAGAAACATTTATATCTTGGAATATTAAAGAAGAAAGAATTAAGTTTATTACATTTATGACTTTTTATACTGTTATACTTGCTTCTAGAGTCTTCATTGGATTTGCCACTAAAGCACAAATAGCTCTTCTGATATTTGAAAGAGGATTCCTTAGTTCTTCTAAACTTTTAAGATGGGGCCCATCTTTCTAGAAAAACTGACTAGAAATATTTTATGAAATATTTTTACTTAGAAAATGATTCTAGAATTATATGCTAACTGGACCACTAAATCACAGCAATCTGCATGAAAAGGTAAGCCAACGAATAGAGAACTACCTAATACTTGTGGTTGTCATGGAGCAGACATTCCTGTGAATCTGAACTCAGCCAAACAGTGCACAGAACATTATTGTACTCAAATACCTATTGAGGAAGGGGAGGTTGTTTGGGTTGTTTGCTTTTAATTTAATATAACCCTGACTGCTTGTTGTCATGAGAGCACTAATGCCATTTTCCCAGTAAGTCAAAGTATTGACGATGACGTCCTGACAAACTTCCAGTGCTAGTAATAAGATTCTTCTCTTTGCATCCTTGACAGAGGCTCAGTATTGCTTTCTGAACTTACTAGCTGCCAGAGGTGGGTGTAAATCAGTGACAATCTAAAGAATAAGGGGAAGCTGCTTTGTACATGCAGCTGTTATAATATTCTTGAAACGGAAATACCAGTTTTTAGTGTAAAATGATTATTCTAGAACATAGACAAATAAATTAGAACAAAACAAATTACAGTCTTATAATAGTTTCCCAGTTAACTTCATGTTATACACATTACTTATTGTGAAGAACTTGTCCTTTGAAAAACTTTTTGAACTTTTTTTTTGAAGAACTTTTTTCCTTTGAAAAGGTCAAAGTAGAAGAGAGGTGTTTTTTAGGAAAACAGTAGAACTTAGAAAGGAATTTGTACCTTCAAAACTATTTTATTTGCAGTGGTGCCTTTCCCCCCTCCCAAACACAGAAATGATTCTACAAACATGGCTGTCACTTTCCAAGAGTGTCATTCAAGCACGCTGGGTTAATTATCATTTAGAAATCCCTAAGTCATATAAAATTCTAAACCAACTAAAACAGAGCTTATCTAAGGACCACCTTTACATAACTGCTTGGTCTAGTGTGAAACAAGAGCAGAAGTGTAGGAAGTGAGCTAATACCTCTCAGTCTAGTGAATTTTCTCACTTGTTTTATGGGGGCTGCATCAACATTTAAGCAACTTAGTACAACATTATCTCAATTTTATTGTATTGCTGCTTGTAGAACAAACTTGCATTTAACTAGCATGTGCCATAGAACTATATTAGAAAATGTAAATACCACACACAAAAAATGATGAACTTGCTAAATTTATAATACAAAACTTGTTTGAATTTGATATCTTCCTTTCCCAAAGCAAAACAGAAGTTGATACAGTAATTTAGCATATTTGAAGATATTTAGATTTAATTTTAATAAAAAATAGAAAACAACAGTAAAAAATAATTATGATGAAATTTGTGTCTAGACTAGACAAAAATTAATTGAATATTTTGGAGTGTAAATTTCATTGCAATTGGCAGACAACTTCAAAAGGGTATTGTTTTCCTACCTCCCAGTAAAATTGAGTGAGTCTGAGGACACAGATATGAGGGAAACTTTATAAAGTTATTCCAGCTAGGCATATCATACAACTGAAATGTGTGTAGGTTTTCCACCCAACATGTACATGTGGGTGGATTTTCTTATATTTGATCATTTGACTGGTATTTCAGATGTGCAGATAAAACAGAAAAAAACCCTACTCTGTCCACTCCTACTGGATGATCTGATCAATGCTTTGCCTTGGGCTTTGATCATAAGCAAGAACAAAAAGTGAGTCACACAAAAAGGTGTGGGCTTGGAGCACAGCAGGCTGCCAGCCCGCAGTGAGCTCTGCCTTTACCAGCTGCATTAGCTTCTTGAAGCTGCAGCATATTCGTCCAGATTGCCATAACTGAAAAAGCTTTTTTTTCCATGAACCACATTACTAGAGTGACTGATCAGTTGTTATTCAGTCCCAAAATAGCATATCCATCTGCCAAAAGGAGTGTATAATTAAAAGATATATTGTTGCATAAGCTATATATTCCATAGTGTTCCACGTCAATTTTGGAAGGTGTTAAGCCAAATTTTTTTCTGGGGCTTCCTTTCAGAATAATTCAGATCAAATTATGATTCAGCCCATTATTTTGCTATTAAGAAGGATAAAATAGTGAATGGGCGTAGCTAATCTACCAATGAGAAACAATTCAACTGCAAAAGATCCCCCTGATCATTATCTCCTGAACCAGCCTATTTCAGCCAGGACATCCCTGTACAGCTCCCTCCTATGCTGCAAGTCACAGCTTCTGTCTTTGCACCTTGAACAAGGATCTGAGGTTGAGGAAAGTCTAATGCACAAGGATCCAGTCCTCAGCATCACACTCTCCTCTTCATCAAGCTTCCTATCTCAGTCTTTACTTTCCCAGCTCTCGAGTTCTTTCTCCATTATTATTTTTACTTTGTCAGAAATAAGATAGTCCAAACTGAGGTGAAAGAACTCAGACTACAAAATTTATTGCAGTCCTTGTTAGAGCTTGAAAGCTCACTTGATTGTTTATCATTAAATTTCAAGTTCATTATAAATGATTTTTCATCATGCACCTGGAGGTCAGCATCCCAGCATCATTATGTCTTCTAGACATAATCAAGACACGTTCAAAACACAGATTCGTAGAATGCCGTCGGCCCTTTTTCCAGGTCTTAATAGTGTGCTGGTAATCACATAGCTCAGTCATGCTCTGCAGGCTCCAAATCAGATGTTAATGCAATAGGGAACTACCAGAAACTTCTGGGAGAAGCCATCTCAGAGCTGAGGAACAAAATAATTAAAAATGAGTGGATGTTAATTCTTTTATCAATTTCTAGGCACATATAACAATGTTATCGTTGTATGCAATCTTCTACTGCTGCACAGGAAGTACATATTAACCATAAAAAATAACTAAAATTTGTTTTTTGAAACCATAGTCCAGGATCCAGAAAGGGTTCAAGACACAAACTACAGAGATCTGAAAAAAGTCTTATTGTGCAGCTTTGTGTAAATTGGAAACTACAGACTAAAACAGAGGGCCTAACGGTATGCGGTTTTGTAGTGTTTTTTTTTCTTGTTTTGCCTTCTTTTTTTTTCCTAACTACCAAATACTCGTTACACCAGTGACACTAGTTAAGTAATATTAAAAACTGTAAGTAAAAATCAGACATAGTGTACTTGATCAGGGATTTAATTCAGAAAAAAAGATCTTGTGAAAGTTTGTTTGTTTGTTTTGTTTTGTTTTTTGAATCCATACTGAGCCTTCAACACCAGATTAGGCAGTCAAGAGTTTGGTGTGATCACAAAGTGTTTACCCTTGGGCTTTGAGTGGATTACAGGGTTGAAGCTAAGTAGCCTGGAGGACAGCTTTATTCACTCTTTCAGGAACATATTCCACCCAATATTTATTGAGGCCTTATTCTGTTGCGAGTTTTCTAAGCCATTTCAGAACTCTGTCTTACTTCTCTTTGAAACACAAAGTAATTTATGAACTAAAAAAAACCTTATGCTTATTAAAATGAATAATAATAAAGCACTGTGTAAGGTTCATATATTTGCCAAAAAGAGACTAACAATGCATTCTGCAATTTTTCCCATTATCACTGATCACAAGAACAATGTGCATTCAAAACCATTTTGGAGTTCTTGTTTGTTACTCTTATGCTGGTCACAGGGTAAAAGTTGCCATATTTCAACTAAAATTGATTTTAGAGAATGAGAGTTATGCTATTACTTAATAAAATTTATAGTTGCTTATGTTCCAAGAATAGCTACACACTTAGAAGAGGCAGTGTGAACGAAACATTGCCACACTGTATGGACTGAAATTTTTACAGATCTTTAAACAATGGAAGCATCATTTCAAGAGTATGCCTGAGGATTTTCAATAGTGGCATCACTGAAGAACCCAATGAGGCAAAAATGTTAACATTAGAAGTCTCTCATTCTTACTTCTTATCTCAACAAATACATTTCCATTTGAGATATATAAAGCAGTCTTAGCTACATTTTAGATACTAAGGTAAGCTTAGCATTGCAACACATTTTGCAAGGGCAAAAGAAATTCAGCAAACATTCCTTCTCTCCAGGTAAAACAAGTGTTCCTATGACTTTTGACAGAATGAACGTTTATTTATATTGCTCATAAAACCATACCTTATTAATCAGCTTTTCATAGCTAAAATCTATGTGTTATGTAAGAGTGATCCTTAACACTTTTCCCCAGAAGAGCCACAGTTCCCAATAATACAAAAAAAAAAATCCAAGGCAGTCTGTAGCATTTTATCAAGTATTACTATTAAATTTATGTAAATATATTTTGATACTTTAAGGCGCTGTCACCAGTTTAGGGTGGATTTATTGATACAGCTAGTTATTTGCAACAATTGGATAAGCCAGAATTAGTATCACAGAACAGAATCACGGAATATCATAGAGTTGTAAGTGACCCAAAAGGATCATTGAGTCCAACTCCTGGTTCTACATAGCACCTGGTTCCACATAGAAACACAAAACAATTTGTTTGCTTTAGTTAATAGGCAGGTGTTGTTGAGGTCAACTGATATGTCCTAGAAGCTTGAAATCATTTGAATGAGCAGTAGTTTGAAATAAATACGAAAATGACCAAACCAGCCATCATAAAAGTTAGCAATGGAAGGATCTTGTGGCAGGAATAGCAGATCACTGGTAAGGCTTGAATAAAGACTTGCTGGCAAGATAAAAATGTCCCAATGACAGTAGAATTGTCTTAACAGAATTTGTCTTGGCCCCAAGCTGATACTGTGTGCTTCCCAAATGAGAAAAGTATTACCATCATAACCCTGACCCTCATGATTTCTCTTGGTGGAGAACGCACACACTTAAGACCAATCAAATTTAGAATGTAAACAAATAAAAATGAAAATTTAAATCACTCTTACCTTACAATTAAAGAGCATCCTTATAAAATATCCATAGGGTGCTACTGTAAAACATAAGAATTTAGCAAGCCAATAAGAAAAAAATCCTTGTCAAACCTAAATATATTCTGTTTTTAAGTGTTCATTTTGCTAAAAATGGCTGTCATCCCTAACCCATGTACTGTGTTTGCAACAGATATTGCTTTAATAAAGCATTCTGTGCTGGAGATGTTTATTAAATTGCACACAACAGAGCACGATTTACTGCTCCATTGGCTCATCCTCTTGGATTTCAGATTCTCCTCCCTGCAATGGAAATTTTCTATTAGGCTGGCAAAAGCAAATTTTAAAAATACTGTGCAACAGACTTTGGCAGACCATTGATAGAGTACTTTAGAAGATAAAGTAGTGCATGGTTTGGATGTCATAACAAGCAGGATCCCCAAGGCAGCTAGAAAGAACATCACCTTAAGCATCTACAGTTTGTGTTGTCAGCTTTGTCATGTGACTTATCAAGGACTCTCACTACTTATAAATATATTCAAATTAACTGAAATTAATCAATAATTCCAGAGATGTAGTAGATGGGATGACATGTTTATTCTCTTCTTCAGCTATCAGTGATCACTGTTTCACAACCAGCAGCAGGGATGGAAAAGCACATTTCACAGCTGCAAGACCTAAGGACACAGCAGGGTTAAGCAGATAGACTGCACACAAGGAAGAACCAGGATCTGTTCTTGCCCAATGCAGCTTCTGCTCTGATCCTCTGAAGAGATCTAGCTTTATTTCTAATGGAATTTCCAAATGAGGTAAATTATTACCTTTGCAAAAAAGAGCACAGTCCTTATTGTTAGTGTGAGACAATTCACAGATTCAACTCCTAGCAACGCCACTGTCTCCTAATATGGCCCTACAAATACTTATTTGATGTATTACATTTTCAAAAATGTTTTCTTTAATTATTATTTATTTATTGTTGGGGTAGTTTTCATATTGTGTATAGACAGAAGTTCTGAAATGGGAGCTCATTCTAACTATGAATATATGAATAGCAAATAAGTTATATATCTTATATAAGTTATATAAGATACAACTTATAAGTTATAAGATATAAGTTATTTATCATATAAGATAACTATGAATGTCAAAAAAAAAAAAAAGGAAGTGGGATAGACTTGTATAATACATAGATTGGGAATTTGGGTTTACATTTGGTCTCCTTTACTCACTATCATTGCTTACAGGAAAAGGAAAGCTGAGCATGTGAGGTGGGAAATATATATTTTTTCTTTTGGTATATAAACATAAGAGACACAAATACACTAAAACAGATAAAGCAAGACTAGAGAATTATTAATTTATTAATTTTGAGATGCTAAAAATATTACTTGGAATTCCTGCATGCTGTTCGTGCTTTCTGCCTGTTGCTCTCCTGTTCATAAACTTGTGATACAAATCAAAATTGTTTTTTTCTCTTAAGAACAGCCATATGTAAACAAATAAGACATCATATAACGGCATTGGAAATGACACTACTGTGTTTTAGCAAAACAAATATCATCATTAGTATTGAATTTAGAATAGTTTAAATTCATTAGCTTCAAATAGTTGTTGAGTGAACATTAAATGAAAATGAATCAGCTGAATGACAGAGTTAGACTTTTTGCATAGTCAAATACAATTCTACAGATGATGACAATTCCTGTACTACTGTCAATGACAGTTTCTTCATGCAAGTCACCAGAGACATCAAGCCTGGCCTCTTACCCAATTCATGCAATTACAGCAAGCTTTCTAAAAACAATCAAACAAAACAACAACCACGCCCCTGTACTGTGTCTGGCTGGGATGTTAACTTTCCCTGCAGCAGCCCATACAGTGCTGCGCTCTGCACTTGTAGCTAGAGCAGCAGTGGTATCACACTGGTGTTGTGTCTGCTGCTGAGAAGTGCTGGCACAGCATCAGGACTTTCTCTAACCCTCCTAGGGGGTGGGCAAAAAAAGTGAGAAAGAAACATCACCAGGGCAGCTGACCTAAACCAACCAAAGGGATATTCCATACCAAAATAAAACCTTTCCGTCTGATACTTGTTAGAATTATCATGGATAGCCATGATTGAAGAAGTAGGAGAAGTTCCGCAGGTCCACGGTTGCTCATAGGAAGTTAGGCAGAAAACCTATTGAGAAGTGATCAATCTTAAGTTTGAAAAACACTGATTTAAATGAATTTCAGTTTACATGCAGCAAACTGCAGCATCCGTATACACTGTATTTCTTTTTAAAACATCAATGGCATTTTGCAATTCTAAGCAAGCCTTGCCTTCAACATCTTAAGCCAATGCTCCAACCACCATGTTATAAGTAAATTAAAAGCTACCACATTTTTCCTTTCAGTTCTGTCATGCTCACTGATACACACTGGTGAAATATTGGCTTTGATACTTCAGCATGTCAGTCAGGAAAAAAATAAAAATAAAAAATCCTGCATGGCAGACAGTTACATTGTTACAGAAAAATACTAAATTTTACCCAATTTTATCATTTGGGCATCAGTTATCTCAGACATAAAATACGTTTTTGTATTTTCACTGACTTGCATTCTAGCACTAGATATAACTGAAAAAATCCAAAGACATTGCAATTTAACAAGACCTTTTTACATTTATTGTGGATTGTTCACCACAATATACACATGGCAAATACTTACTTAATAGTAAGCATTACTTACTTAGGGACAATAAATACTCCCACCTCCCCCCAGATAAGTTATCAAGTTATCATTCTGGGCTTTTATTTCTTCCACAATAAACTTCAACATACAACTTTTTTTTTTTTTTTTAACTTTTTTTTTTTTTTTTTTTTTTTTTTTTTAATATAGCAACAATTAAGCAATATTTGGAACTGGGAAAGATTTAACAAGAGGACAGATTGTCACCAGCACCCCGTGGCATAAAATTGGGCAGGCAACTGCTTTGCTTCCTTTTCCTTTCTAGTTAGATCAAAACTCTTTATATCTGAATGGACATTTTAGTTGGACATTCCTAGGAGGAATAAAACAGAAGTGCATTCTTTGTGCTTCTTCAAACACCAGCCATAGTAACTAGACTAATGATTTCTGCATTTGAAAACTTATCAGGGCAACTACTGAGTTGGTGACTGAGGAGAAAAATGAAAAGCAGAACGTTAAGAACTGCTATCACTAGTTTCCTAGGTTTTGTGGTCTGACTATTCCAATCATACAATTCATTTCTTGCCTTAAAAACTGAACACTGGTATCTCCTAAATGTACTATATATTCTGTTAATTAATCAACAGTATTTCACGAATTTAGCAAAGATAGGATTAGGTACCATTTTTACTGGTTGATATGCCTGAGTTATCTATTCAGAGAACATTCTGGATGAGCTCTGTAGTTTGAATGCTCACATACAAATTAATATAAATTAAGAATTTCTGCAGTGTCACACCTTTAAAATCCAATTGGAATAACTGCATAATCAAAAGTTATCCAACTGCAAATTCTGCTAGATTTTCACAAACAGACAAGTTGTGTCCCAACTTTCTATAGAATCTAGGAAAAACCTAAGAACTGAAGAAAACTGAAAAAACTAAGAACTGTTTCACTTCACAGTTAGTAAGGAAAAATGCTTGCAACCAACACTGAAAATCAGTCTCACCTGACATATTTAAATTTAATTGCTCTGAGTACAACCCACAACTCACAGTGAAAGCTGAGGTTATTAAAAATTCTATGCACAAGATTATAACCTGTGTATACTATTTTAATAATATATTTTTTAAAAAAACTAAATTTCAGAAAGCTGTCATTTTTAAGTTCAATGAAGTTTAGAGCATTTAACAGTTTATTCAGTACCCACAGCAATTGCAGCTATGATTTCCCTTCAATACAGCATTGCCCCAGGAGAGAAGAGGAAGTTAAGTAGGAAAGAAACTAACCCTCAAAACTGAAACAAAACAAAGCAAACACCTCCATCATAATAATAATTTGTTGCAACAGCTCAAGTTGTTCACCCCAAAATTCACATACAAAACTCCTTAATTTTATATATATATATTTGAACACTCGGAACACTGAGTCTTGTCATCTCAGTAGTGACATGAGGGAGGGATTGTAATCTTTCAAATAAACATACTAAAACAGTTAAATTGCTGCTTTGATATCTGTAATGAAAAGAAACTTGCTGTCTTTTCTAACAGTTGGCATTGTTATACAATAACAACTGATATAATAGGACCCGTGAAATGCCCTGTAAAAATTGAACTTGTCAATGTCACTTACATGAAGTGTTTACATTTCCTTGCAAGTAAATCATCCTTCAGAGAGCAGTAACTCTTTTAAACTTTTTTACCTTTCATCATCTCCTAGAGAACATATTTATTGCATAAGAACATACCAGAAGTGTAGAATTAGAGATTGAGATAAAGGTAAAAATCACAGTAATGGATCTTCTCCACCTATACATATGTGTTATGGCTAACAGTTAGTCTTGCTTTCATATGTTGTTGAAATCAAATGCATAGATGTGATACAATCTCCCTTGCAATTACTCTATTCAAAATAAATACTGGTTCTCTCTTCTCTTCAAGATAGATACTGGTTCTCCTCTTCCTGTCAATATTTATGTCAATTTTGTCAATATTCCTGTCTCCTCTATCCTGTCAATGATTTTCCTCCTCTTCCTGTCAATATCCAAGGATTTTATCCTTTCTGTGTTGTTTTTCACCCTAACTTTTGAAAGCATCCTTGGCATCTTTACATTCTCTTTACATCTCCAGATACATAACCACACTAAGGTTCACTTAGTTAAGAGGTAGCAATGTCCATTCAGGATAGTCAGGAAGAATTGCGATAAGAATTCAGATGTGTGTACTAAAAGTAAAAAGGGACTACTAAGAAGAACAGTCGTGCTTTTATTCCAACATGAAAAAAACTTAGAAAAGAAATCATAACAAATTCCATCATGCTGGACTTATTATGCATTTGTATCTAGTCTGTGGTGAAAAAGAGACCGATTTCAAGGGTCAAATGTTTCCAGTTTAACTAAGTCCCAAGGTAATTAATTCTCAATAGGGCTTCATTACCGTTTGTAAATGAATTCATCTATTCACTATCTTTTCTGTGACAAAGGTTCTAGATATGTAGATTAAACTCTCCTTTCAACCTCAAATCCATCACCTTGCACTCTCACCTCTCCTCAAATTGAAAATAAGGACCATTCATTTGGAAAACCTCTTAGTTCCCTATTAATAGAACCTTGACCTTCTTGTCAAAATGACTGTCTTCCTACTAACTTGAATTTTTTGTTCACTTGAATTTACAATACAGAATTACCACATTTAACTCTTTGCTGACACTTCAATTACTATTAAACTACAATAATTTCACATTTGCTTGACACATACACAATCATTGTAGCATGTGAAATCACAAATAAAGACACAGCTCTGACATTAGTGTTCAATTTCATATATTCCCAAGCATTATTTTACGTCTGACAACATCAAAGACTTGAGGAGAAATTTTAACAACAGAGGAACACCTAACACTGAAAAAATATATATGCATATATATATTTTGAACCTCTGACAGCTGATAATTTTTTCCTATGTCTATTTTCAGTCTCCACAAACTTTACATTTCTCCCCCACCCCCTTTTTTTTTTGTAGCTCAAGTAATTAGAAGTGATTAGAACTGTTCATAGTATAGTACCCGAGAACACACCACCAATATGTGTATTATTATGTATGGCAAAGTTTAACTATGCTTTGGAACAAACTCTTGTTTAGGTTATAAGCAGAAAATGATTTTTGAGGGGTTCTTGATGGAATTTCTGAATTTTAAACTTACTTTATCCCTTCCAAATCAGTGCAGAAGAGTTTATACAAGTCAGAACAGGTTTACTCTCTCTACCGAATAATCTTCATATAATTGGAGATATCAATTCAAAACTCAGCCTTGCTTCTGAAACACTTTCACATGCAAAACCTCTTTAATAAGTGTGGTTCTAAGTTGTATTCATTACTAATAATTGTACTTTTTTAATCTATTTTCATATGCCTCTTAAGGAGGATTAGCTAAAATTGCCAATTCTTCTATAACAGGACAAGGGTAAGGAAATGCAGCTATGTAATAGTATTGTACAATATTCCTTAATACTAAGATGGGTGTTCATGTGCAGCTTACCAAACACACTTGCCTTATCTGGCTCTCAGCAAGTAGCACTCTTCTTGTTTTATGATGAAGATAGAAGTGTACAAGTGAATATGTTAGGAAGCCTGATTTAGTATTGTAGGTTTTGATAAACCTTGTCTTACTAGTATGTGCAGTGTTGTCTGGCATAGTATCAAAGCAGGCATCTGCTCCTAACAAGACTTTACAACAATTAATTGTTTTCTTCTCCTGCCTGAGTTCTTTAGGAAGAATAGCAACACTAGCATTGCCTAGTATTCCCCAAGTTAACTGCTATATCTGATGATTTCAGCATGTATACTAGTGCATTGAGATAGTGGAACACTCCTCCCTCAGCTATTAAACCCAGCCACAGTGCAGGGTTTAAATAAAATAAGTATTTAAAATCACAATTGCAAAGCAAGCATTTCAAAAGTGAGTATCCTTCTGAACAGCTTAACTTCCAGGAGAAATGCACATGCATTTCAGAGAAATACGTTTCAGAGACTTGTATGTACTATAGTGTTCTGTTGAAATACGTGACACAATCTCTTCGCATTGCATCATTAGGACTAGATGCTTCCTGCTTAAAAAAAAAAAAAAAAAAAAAAAAAAGACTACAAAACACATAGCAAAGCACACAGAGCTGCAACATTCTTGGCCAGTCCCCAGAAACTGTTTTACATGGAGCAGTTCTGAAAAGGAAAACACTTTAAAGCTCCCCTTTCCCAGAGATTCCTCTTAGTGGTAAGCTGTGCTGCCAACTAATCAAAGTCACACCTCTGTAAAAAGCAGTAGGAAATAATCATACATACATATTCAGATAACATGTGAGAAAGAAGTAAACTGGATTAGTCCTCCTAACCTGATAATGCTTGTTGCTGGTTTATTTCATATGCTCCTTTATTTCTGCTGTGTCTCACTCTGGACATATTTAACATGAATAAACCTTCATGCCACAAAAAAAAAAAAAAATATGAAGCCCTACACAGTAGTTATTTATGTTGCTAACCACCAGTGGTTTTACATTTTAATTGGCCAGCTTTTCATAGAATCATAGAATATCCTGAGTTGGAAGGGACCCTTAAGGATCATCAAGTCCAACTCTTGACACCGCACAGGTCTACCCAGAAGTTCAGACCATGTGACTAAGTGCACAGTCCAATCTCTTCTTAAACTCAGTCAGGCTCGGTGCAGTGACCACTTCCCTGGGGAGTCTGTTCCAGTGTGCAACCACTCTCTCAGTGAAGAACCCCCTCCTGATGTCAAGCCTAAACTTCCCCTGCCTCAGCTTAACCCCATTCCCGCGGGTCCTGTCGCTGGTGTTAATGGAGAAAAGGTCTCGTGCCTCTCGACACCCTCTTACGAGGAAGTTGTAGACTGCGATGAGGTCTCCCCTCAGCCTCCTCTTCTCCAGGCTGAACAGGCCCAGTGCCCTCAGCCGTTCCTCGTACGTCTTCCCCTCCAGGCCTTTCACCATCTTCGTAGCCCTCCTCTGGACACTCTCCAACAGTTTCACATCCTTTTTATACTGTGGTGCCCAGAACTGCACACAGTACTCGAGGTGAGGTCGCACCAGAGCAGAGTAGAGCGGGACAATCACCTCCCTCGACCTACTAGCGATGCCGTGCTTGATGCACCCCAGGACACGGTTGGCCCTCCTGGCTGCCAGGGCACACTGCTGGCTCATATTCAACTTGCTGTCTACCAGGACCCCCAGATCCCTCTCTTCTAGGCAGCTCTCCAGCGTCTCATCGCCCAGTCTGTACGTGCAGCCAGGGTTTCCCCGTCCCAGGTGCAGGACCCGGCACTTACTCTTATTGAACTTCATGCGGTTGATGATCGCCCAGCTCTCCAACCTATCCAGATCCCTCTGCAAGGCCTTTCCACCCTCATCCGAGTCCACAACTCCTCCAAGTTTGGTGTCATCAGCAAACTTGCTCAAAATACCTTCTATTCCTACATCCAGATCGTTTATAAAAATATTTTTATATTTTTTTATATATTTTTTATATATTTTTTATATATTTTTTTATATTTTTTATTTTAAAAAATTATTTTATTTTATTTTTTTTTCTTGCTTTATTTATTTATTTTTCATTTAGTCCTTTGGTGTTTTACAGTTACTGGAAGGGACACCTCATGATAGCTGGTCAGGTAGTTACAGTTTAAACCATATGGTGTGAATTCCTTTTCCACCTATCAACATCTTTACTTTCTCTGATAATGAAAAACTAACACTAATTAGGAAGATAAACACAATCTGACATCAGGGATCTGTGAAAATATCCTCCCCAGCTGAACATTATCATGGATTCCTCTAGTCTTGGGCATGCCATGTCTAAAGTATAACAATTTACTCTGAGTACTACTACAGTTTACTACAGAAACCCACACCACAAGTAAAGCAGCTTTGCCAGAAAGCACTTTGTGCACTTATTATTTTTTTCCGTAAGGGGTGGCCAAAGGCTGGAATTAATGAGCTGTCATAAGTCCCTTAACATTTCAGTCTATTTTCATTTTAAAAATAGGAGTGCGGTATAGGTTAAAAATATTAATAGTGCCTTCATTTGAGTTTTGTATGTCACTCAACTTATCTTAACACATTCAAAGTTCAGAAATATAGTTATAAGCTGTAATTCTACTTATCTCTTACAAGAATGTTTTTACTTTCTAGAAATATAAGGCCAAAACATGATGTCAATGTCCTATTTTAGGCAGAAGTCACCATTAAATATACTAAGAACTTTGCAATACGTGAAAATGAGTAGAGCATCATCATGCTAACATTAATTTAAGATATGAGAAATGTTTCTGTAGTTTCTGCTATTGAAATAAAAGACATTAAAAATAAAACATAGTTCAGGCATAGGACAGAAGTCGAATTTCTAAAAGAACAAAATAAAAGAAGAAGAGAGAGAGAAAGAGAGAGACTCTTGATTTGTATTATGAGAAACTAAGGCTTTGCCAAAGGGTGCTAGTTTACCTGCTTCCTCTAATTTTTTGTCTTCCAAGTTTATATACATACACAGTGTGAATATAAACACTTATCTTGCAATTCATAAAAAAATCATGAGACTATTCTGTAGACATGGTAGTATGAGTGTATCTTTGGACAGGGCAAAAGCATGACGTGATTCAATTCTGCCTGAAACTATTAGCAAAAACATTCTTTCAGTAGCAAATGATCCTGTTGTACAGAATGGAATAAATTTTCTTTGTTAAAATTAGTCATACATGTTTCCTCTCTACAAAGTGTCTTCAAATTTATATTACAGTCTTGCAAAGATTACATGTATAAGTCAATGGTATAAAGTTACACATATATTCAGACATTTTCAGCTTGGAGATTTACTAGGCACCATTTCTCTGACATATAAATCATTAAATACTGTGAGGTTCAGCCAACAGTGGTAAAGGCACATAACTCAAAAGTTTAATGCTCTTAGTTCTCAATTATGCCATATATTCCTACTTTGTTATCCACCATGCTACATATTTGCATTAATTACCTGGCATTCCATCTGATGAAAGATTGCTCTAAGGCTGTGTATATAGAAACAAGGGATTTTGCATCTCCTGAGCAAACTACCAAAGAATCTCTTGAAACTTTTGTGAACAATTGAAGAGTGTTTAGCAGAAGTATAGATACTTTTTTTCTTAAAGCAAGTGATATTATATTTAATATATTTAATTTTGGAAAAATATATGAAAATGAAAAAAAATATGCAAACTAAATGATGAGTCATTACTAGAAGGTTACAACAGGTTAAAAAAAATCATGTTTGGGGTAAAATATAAATATACTTTTGCAGAGTTATAGATAATATCCAGGCAAGGCACTTTCTTCCTTACACTAATTCAGGACTAAAAAGAACTAGTAAAAATAAAACTGTATTTACAGCATGTATTCTATCTAAATACCCTTTGCTGTATCAACTGTTATTCTTAAAATAATTAAGAGTTTAAGATAACCAAAATTTATAATATTCAGAACTTCAAAACTGTTATCTTTTCTTTCAGCACTGGGGGGTGGGAATCAAAAAATTACAGCAAATCACATTGCTGGATCTTCTAGATGCATATCAATTTATTTATTGTTTTTAACTGCACAAATGCAGTTGTGCATTTGTGCACAACTTTAAGAACCTTAACCTTAAGAAGCAGTAGGGAAATTCAAGATTTCTGTATCAGTCCTATAGAAAAAACAAACAAAGAAAACACATTTACTGGGATAATGCATTATGCCAGTGATAAAATGTATTTGGAAAAATTGTGAAAAGCTCTTAATGAAAATAATTTTTGCTACCTGACATAGCAAGTGAACCAGGATACATCAATGTGTCAGAAAGCAAAACAAACAAACAAAAAGAACTCCACAACCAAACACATTATTCAATAGTGCTGAAAGAGAGAAAATTTATGAAATTCTTTTAATTACCTGACACCCCAGTTGCAAGAGATGGACATGATATGGTGCTTTTAAGGACCACAAAAAAGTGCACAAATCTGCATCCTGTGACCGACATACCCACACAAATTCATCTGGAATGTGGTCCATATGAACATAAGTATATGATTGTAGCGAAAGAAATCAGAAAGATCTAGGATTTTCTTTTCAAACATTGCAGAATGTTAATGTAAAATGGGGGGGGGGAGGGGGAGTTCTTGGTTTTGTTTTATTATCTGAGGGGGGGAGAGATACTAAATGGAAATTTATATTTTGGAAATGCATTTGAAGCAAACTGCCCCTTTTCCCTACAAAAATCATAGCATACCATAGCCAAACATGTGCATCCTTACTTTTACAGAATAAAAACAATAGAAAAACAAACATAAAACAAAACAGAAAAAAACCCACCCCCCAAAATAGCAGAGGTCTCTGGGACACAAAATAAAATCCTGCTTTGCTAGAATCATCCTTTGCTCTAATTTGCAATGTTTACCCTTTTCTTTCTTTTTTCCTCTTCCACCACCCATTCCCTGATTTATTAGGCAAGTATAATTACAGGTACATATCTTAGGACTACAAAATTGACAAATGTTACAATGATATCTGCGCATGATTATGTTACAGATGACCCAGTCATCAGGACTAAAATTCCAAACTGGTCCAAACTTCAAGATTTAATTTCTTACTCAATTATTACAAAAAGCATTGGCAAGTCTGCACAAGCATTCAGTCTTGGCTCCCAAAATGAAAAAATACAAAGTCTGCCAAACCTCTTGGCTTGACTCTAAATCACAATCTCATAGGAGATGCCTCCCTTAAATCAAGCCTGATTCAATATAT
This sequence comes from Heteronetta atricapilla, assembly GCA_011075105.1. Taxonomy (NCBI): domain Eukaryota; kingdom Metazoa; phylum Chordata; class Aves; order Anseriformes; family Anatidae; genus Heteronetta; species Heteronetta atricapilla. The sequence goes on along the minus strand of CM021736.1, from coordinate 13,319,801 downwards.
TCAAGAAATGGCTAAAGCAAATGAGCCATAGATGACATTCTGGTCAGCAAAATAATCAGCTTTAGTTCCTCCAAATCTAATTGCTAAACGTTTGTTTTTCTGAATCTCATATCTGAATTCAAGCCACAGGCTTTTTGTTCAGACATGCTATATATATTGAACTTTCACCTATATATGTATTTTTTAATTTTATTGAAGTCATATTCTAATATTGATCCAATTTTACACAGATCAAACTCCACCAAAATCAATGGCTTACATTTGCAGTGCCACAATATATGAGGAAAAGTGGATCCTCAGCTCTTGCAAGGATCATGAAATTAAAAACATCCTTCTTAATGTGGTAAATATCTTCTGTGATACAGATATGCATGCAAACTTTAAGAGTGAACTTGGAATACCATGTAATCATCTTGCTGAAAGGTTTTGTTCCTACATTGCAACCCAACAGAAATTACAGGAGTGACAATAGTTACAGCAGGCTAACAGCACCCTTAAGGAGGTACAGAGGTACAAATTTCTCACAGGAGACTAATGCAGCATTAACTTTTTCATTACAGCTTTCTGTTCTCACAGCATTCCATCCACATATGGCTGCTGCCCAGTGCTGCAGCTTCCCTCTGGAACTTCAAAACTGTGTGATTTATTCATGTCATCATTGTGTCGTCGTTGTACCCCCCCCCCCCAAAAAAAAAAAAAAAAAAAAAAAGTTTTATATATCAATAAATAGTACATATCAATAAAATTGATGTTATTAATTTTCCAGGATGTTATTTCTTGGACTTCTCATTTCATAAGAATTTAAGGTGGCATTTCCAACCCAACATATTCCAGATATGCTACTGCCATAGTAAAAGCAAATCAATTTCATTGGTGTTTGTGACCTTAGACAAAAAAAAATAAAACTTTGCTTGTTTCTGGAAAAAAAATATTGCAGAATTATTTAATAGGGACTTCCCTAAGAACCACGGGTAAACTAACATCAAGAGAATGAAGAAAATAAAAAAGTAGCCGCATACTATCACAGCAAGAAAATGAGGCAACTATGTGTATACCCTTGTACTGGGTCTGGCTGGGATGTTAACTTTCCCTGCAGCAGCCCATACAGTGCTGTGCTCTGCACTTGTAGCTAGAGCAGCAGTGGTATCACACTGGTGTTGTGTCTGCTGCTGAGAAGTGCTGGCACAGCATCAGGACTTTCTCTAACCCTCCTAGGGGGTGGGCAAAAAAAGTGAGAAAGAAACATCACCAGGGCAGCTGACCTAAACCAACCAAAGGGATATTCTATATCATATGATGTCACACTCAGCAATAAAAGGTGGAAAAAGGAAGAAGAGAGAAGGGGTGGGCTCTCACTGTGAAAAAGTCTGTCCTCCTCCCAAATACTGGCTACATGCACTGAAGCCCTGCTTCAAGGACGTGGTCAAGCATTGCTCATTTGTGGGAAGTATTTTCTTTCCTCTGCACTTCCATATAGCCTTTACTTGTTTGGTTTTGTTGTTCCCCTTCCCCTTTCCCTTTTTTACCTTTAGTTGAATTGTTTAATTAATAATATTTCCTTAATAATATTTTTTCTTTAATTAAATTATCCTTATCTCAACCCATGAAATGTTCTTTCCTTTATTTCTTCCCCTCCTCATCTGAGGAGGGGGAGTGAGAGAGCAGTTGTGGTGTTCAGCTGCCTAGCACAGTAAAAGCACCACAACCCTGTTGGTTAACAAGAGAATCTTGCCATAATTAAACTAAACTAAATGTCAATGAAGTTAAATCAACATCAATGCCTTACACCCAGGTATATACACAATTAAGATTTATTTCTATTTCATATATATATAATATAATGCTCTGTGGACAGGAAAGGGGTGAATGAAACTCTATAGATATATATATATAAAAAAAAGACTATCATTTTTGTATCTTTTGTTCTGTGTCAACAGAACAGTCTTAAAGAACAGCTTTCATTTGCTGTCTGTCTCCACCTATTCTCCATATTAGAAATGGGGTTCACTAGCTACATGCTTTTCATATAAAGACATTCTGTATTGGCTATATGATAAAAATGTTTGGAAATATATTTCTAGCCATCTTTCCGAAGCAGACTACAATCAAAACCAATTCAATATGACTCCAATATAAATACCAGTGCAGCCTGTATGGGTGGTTACACCTTCCTATGTATCTTTGTTTTGTCTCACAGGGGTGACAAAGGATAGCAATTTTTCCTTGTAACTTTTTTTAATAAAAATCAGACAAAATTAGGATTTTCAAGGCACAGAATAACTCACTGATTTTATTTTTAATTTTATTTTATTTGGTTTATTTACCAACTACCTCTGAAACGGTTAAATAAACTGAATTTAACTACCTTTTAATTGGAGTTACTCCAACTTGATAAATGATGCTTTACATGAGCAGTAATGTGTTGAGGACTAAAGATGAGTGATATTACTATGTACATCACAGACTGAAGTCTATCATCTTTCATTGTTGAGTCTAATCTCACTCCAAGGAAAATATAAGGTAAGTGGTGTTCCTTTTGATTTACAGAAAGAAATCTGATATAACATATTCTTTCGACAACTTGAGATTCTTCTGAATATTTGGGCATGCTGAGACATGATTATAACCTAAGTTGCAAATGAGTTTTGCTTTCACTCAAGACTTTGAGGCACACCATCCTCTAAGATTTTACATTTATTTTTAGGCACATGACCACATTAATAAATTCTTCTTCTCAGTTGAACTTATTAAGAGGGCACAGGAAAATGCCTATTTCTCGTGTGGCACTATTTGCTAACAGTGAGCTTTGAAGTAAAATAGACTATCTGCAATTAAGTATATGTTTGAATATGGGAGATATTTAGTTTCTGTTTTTATCCAAGCTAAGTTCTGTTTTCTAATGAAGAGGCTATGATGGAATATTCACCTCTATTTACAGCTGTGGGTACCTGTCCACATTAGATACATCAGCGTCTACATTTTTAGAGTAGGATAAGTTTCTTAGCATATGTTCTATTATTTAGCCATGTGGAGGCTGTATTTTTCTAGGTCCTACATCGTATCTTTCCTCCCACATTTTACATCCTACACAGGCATGAAAACAAATTTGAAGATGGCAAGCTAGTAATAATTTCCACTTACAAATGGAGAACTAAGGACAAGCAATATTAGTGTTAGAGGCTGCATAGCACATAAGTGGCAGTCAGTCCCTATTCTCAGCCTTAAACTAGAGATACTCTTTATATAATATATACATATTATAATATATATAATATATACATAATATACATATTATATATGTATACTTGTATACATACGTACATATTATACATATACTATACATTATATTACATTATATATACACAGAGATATTCTTCATATAGATATGAATGCACACATACATACTCTATCAGTGAGCCATGATCATAGCCTGTCTTGATGTCATTTCCTAATCAAAGGTTTAAATACAGTTTTATTTGCATCTAAGTCAGTTACCTCAGCTTAGAAAATCAAAAGAATCACGCCCAATTTAGTTTCACCACAGTAAGCAGAGATGCAGATCTTGCAGTAAGCAAGATCCAGATGTACTGAGCATAATGGGAAAACTTTTTGCCAACTCAGAAACGTAATAAAATTTTAATGCTAATCAGAAATCAAAAAGACACTGTGACACCATGAGCTTTTAATTTTAAGAAACTTTTTGACAATTTAACTTCTATTCTGTTTTCCTGTTTTCCTCTTCTAATATTAAGAGGGGCAAGTAAACAGGCTGAAAATATTTACAAATTTTTTCAAGCTAGGAAAAAAAAAAAAGGTAATGCAGGAGCTGAAACTGATATGCTCCAGCTGTTTACAAACTGGAAAATAAATAAACAATATATAAATGAGTTCCACTGAAAATGTGGAATCAGACTGGAAAAGAAGTAAAGCAGCAAAATCTAAAAATTGCATAGGTTTCTACAAATTAGTCTGAGAAGGAAAAAATATACTTAGGTTTTACATGGTTCCACTACTATGTAGTTATTCAAACAACAGTCTGCCTTTCCTTGGCACCCACAAGCTACCAGAGCAGCTGGGGTGGAACTGGGCTTCTGTGCAATGGGTCATGAGCCTTGCAAACGTCTCTAAGAATCCATGGGGCTTGCCAGTATGGGTGGCAGCCCTGTCAGCAGAACCTACACTCTCTACAACAAATGTGTACATGCACAACCTGGGAGAAATACACCTAGGCTTTTCCTCCTCTAATCACTACCTGTTAGTCTTTCCTAAGCCAGCAAGTATTGCCATTCTAGTAACCAACAAACCACCTTTCCCCATGTCCATATCCACCTGAGACAAGGAGTTGTTTACAAATGTACAACCATCTGTAAATCTTCACATTCAGCATAAAAAACAATTCAGAAGCTTCTATAAACAATAAAATAAACAGAAAGAAGTAAAATGGTATTCTAAATGAGAAAAAACAATGCTTAAAAGAGATGACATAAAACAATATGAAATTGTGTTAAAAATAAATGTTTAAAAAAAAGCTCAAAGAGATGTTACACAGAAGAAGATAAAGTGACAGCCTGGAACCAAGACAGGGACTAATCTGACAGTAAAAAGTCACATGAAAAGTATGAATTAGTAGAAAATGAAAAGTGAAATGTTAGAATTACACCTCTTGCAGCAAAATAAATGCTGGGACACTTGGAAAGCATGGGCAGGGCAAATATTTAACTGTCATTAAATATTTGATGGAAACTTAAGGCAGTTATAGAGAGGATAGCTTTGTTATAATGCAAGGCAACAGGACTTGATGACTCAACCTGTTTTGAGCATGAATCCAAAATATTTCTGCAATGCAATGCTTCTGTGAAAGTTCTGATCATTTTGCTTCTAGAGATGCTAACTATAACTATTTATACCATGAAGTACTTCAAGGTTTGGTAAAGAAATAAGCATGTCATAGTGCCACCAGCATGAGTTTCCTTGCCTAATGATAATATATTTTCAATTTCCGTCATCTGAATGAACTATCAGCTAAATCAAATGTTGAAGAAAAAGATCTAAGGACATAAGGAGTTACAAAATATCTAAGCTTAGTTATAAAAATAATCAATCACAATTCATTCTAGACAATCAAAAATAACATAGGCAGAGAGGTCTTTCTGATTAGAAGTTGTCCTAAATGTACTGCCATAATTATTTAATCATACATTATAGTTAAAACCATATATACTATAGTTAAAATTTATCCTTTCAAATGCCTTGTTATTAAAGACAATGTGACATTTAGCATTTGCACAGGACTAGTGGTAATGGCTTTAAAGTAAAAGAAGATAGATTTAGATTAGATATTAGGAAGATACTCTTCACACTGAGTGTGGAGAGGCCCAAAGAAGCTGTGGATGTCCCACCCCTGCAGGTGTTCAAGGCCATGCTGGTTAGGGCTTTGGGCAACCTGGTCTAGTGGCATCCCTGCCAATGTCACAGGGGTTTGAAACTAAATGGTCATTATGACCCCTTCCAACACAAACAACTCTATGACTCTATGTTTTATGAAATTATGTTTAAAATATTTTTCATTGTAATTCTTAGTTACTGAAATTTGCTAGGAGGTTTTTGTTCTTGACGCATCAGAATACATTAGACAACCTTATTCAATTTCTAAACAATAATCCATCTCTTTGCATGACCATTCTAGATAGAGACTGGCTGGGAAGCATAATCACTGCTGCAAATGAAGACATCAATATTAAAGAACACCTTGCCCTGACCCTGCTCTTAGAACTATCAGATCTCTTCCAGCCATTATGTCAATGTTTCAGACTGAGCACACTGTATATCTATTAGAGATGATATTAGACTGCTGCAAAACAAAGTAAAAAGCTACCAAGATTTCTGGATATCTCTATTGTTATCTATCACATAGGTTGATAACAGAACATATTGTTGAACAATAGTTCAACATGAAACACGGTGAAAACTAAAGAATAATGCATAAATCTCATGTTCCATAATGTTTTCTACTACATTATTTTTTCACACCCTTAATTTGTCTTTTAGCAATTTAAAACATTCTACCTGATTACAAAATCATTTATTAGTTTTCTGACATTTCCCTGTATTCAGGAGATAAATCATACACAGCTATTGCGCTGATAGAAATGGTTCTAAAATATTCATTCTTCAAGTGTTGTTAATTATAAAGTCAGGTTATAAGCAAAGCAAACATTCTGCACAGAAAATCTGGGGTCAAACTCAGTGATCTCAGTTTTCAAACAAATTAAAAGCAACTTTTATCTCCATGAAAAGTCTAAAGAAAAGTCTTGATAAAGACTTTTCTAATATTTTTGCACATGTAATTTGTTATGGAATCAATGCTTTAGCCTCATGCCAATAACACATAAAAAAAAAAAAAAAAGATTAAAAAATTAACTAAATCTGCTAGTTAACAAGGTATAGAAAACATTTAAATTTCTTAGCTAGCAGAAAAAAATAGCCTACAGTTCAGAATTAAGATTATGAACCCATCTCTCTGTTGCAGCCTACTAAATTACAGAATTATCTCCCTAGAGAACTGCAGATGTTTGGACAAGATATTTGAATTGGACTAGACAAGTCAGTATCTCATCAGTGTAGAGAGAATATAGGCAGCTGTGACAGCAGAGAGTGATACTATCTCAAGGTGCACCAAGAGAAGTTTAGATCGTATATCAGGAAGAATTTCTTCACAGTCAGAGTGGTCAAGCATTTGAGCCAGCCCAGTGAAGCCGGAGCTCCCATCCATGAAGAGATGGAATTTAATCCCCATATTTAAGAGACACGTGGACAAGGCACTAAGGGATATGGTTTAGTGATACGACTTGGTAGGTCAGGTTGATGATCAGACTTGATGATTTTGAAGGTCTTTTCCAATCTAAATGATTCTTTGATTCTATTTGTATATCTATATCTGTAGATATAGAATAGGCAGATTGCTGAGTTAAAAGACATACACAATTTTCATCTTGTCAGTTTTTGCATGTTTGGTTTGTTGTTTTTCTTGATTTTTTTCCCCTATGTGATATTTTAATTTTAATTGTGACCAGCATTAAATTTGGTGTAATTTTTGTATCATTCCAACTCCATGTAAAAGGTAAATATATATATATACATTTAAAATGTCTTTATATGATGAGAAAAGTCACTTAGTTCTTCAACAGACATTCTCACACTTGGATCAAAAACAAATGACAACAAACTGGAAATCTGAATGATGTCAAATACCACATCAAGGGACAACTGAAGAATTATTTATCTGAATATTAGGCTACAATGCTAATTACTATACTGCAGAAATAGATATCTTTCTTTAACAAGATCAAGAAAGATGTCTTTTTTTTTTGAAAGAAGACAACTTTTTCCATCTTTTTTGTTTATCCTGCTTATTCAAACTGAAAGCTCTGCAGAAAATAACTGTGTGCTTCTGTGTATGTAGTGCTTAGCAAAACGTAACTCTGACTTATAAAAGACACTGTGAAAATCTTATAATAGTGTCTATATACTTTTCCTAGACAAGGTTTCTTTCAACTTAGTATCAGTGACTTTATTTTTCTTCAGAGCATCAGTAAAACACAAGGACTTGAAACTCTAACTTAGGTTAGATTTGAATAGCACGCCCACCCAACTTTTATTAAATAAGACTGATATGACAAATGTATGAGCAGCTATACAATAAATTAAGACTCCATTTTCTAAGAGCAAAAAAAAAAATATATTTATTTGGGGGAAGAACTGATTTTATTATGAAGCTTGATTATTGCTTTTTTTTTTTTTTTCTTTTATTTTTTTTTTCCCTTTCAGCCAGTGTATCATGTTTCTGATACACTCTATATTTCAGGAGAAAAGATTTTGTTCATTTTGTTGAACATACTAGCCTTCTCCAAACTAAAATCTAACCTAAGTGTTTGTGTTAAAATGGAAACATACAAAACAATTTTATCGCTTGTTCTGTATTAACATCCAGAAGGCATTTTAAAAACCATTCTGCTTTCAGGAAAGCACAAAGTTAGAACAACTGCTGATTTTCAGTAGAAGTAAAGGTTCAAGGAAGTAATGCTCACTGGATGATCACTGGATCTTAGATGAAACTGACATGACAATTCAAGTGAAGTTTAAGATTTGTGAAATTATGTTTTGTCTTTCCTAAAGGGTAAGTTGCATGAGATGGCTATCAGTTGAAATCAGTGATCCAGCTTTAAGCACCATAGTAGCTTTCCGAAAGAAATAAAAGGCCAAAAAGTCTTAGTTTACAGAAAATTAGAAGGTCTGAAATTTTATGGAAGATGCATGAAATGCTTAAAATCAGAGGGAGGAGGGATGAATTATTTTACCTGTCTTTATGAAATAGAATGCAAAAGGGAGGATCAAGACTTGAGAATTAGGAAGCAAAGAGTTTAATTTCTACTCCCATAGAAAGACTGAAAGAAACAATTGGTCCCTGAGGTATCTGGGAGGACATGACATACACATATGTCAACAATGGAATACAACAGACCAAGTCACTTTTCTTCATAAAATGTAGAAAATAATGTCAGAACACTAAGTTATCCTACTTCTGTTCTACGGCATTTTACTTCACTGCAAGTTACATTTCCAATCACAGTTAATTGAAACCATTATGTTGTCAAGGTATTTCATAATATTAGCAGTAGATTTATACTCTTTTCATGCTACTATTTCAAAATGCTTCTTAAAAGAAATGTTTTGCAATTTACTATGTTAATTTATGTGTTACCATATCTATTAATTTTCAAGGAAAATGTTGACAGTAATACAAAGCTTTCCTTATAAAATGAAATACCTCTTGTAGAAGACTAGCTTAACCTGGTTAAATATGGAGGACTCTAGCACAATAGGACAAAAAAAAAAATTAAAACTGTTTTGATTGTGCTTTTCCAGTACAATTAATAAAGCTGAAATATACTCAGTAAAGTCTTTTTTACATCTACCTGATGTTTAGTGAAATACTGAATGGAGACTTTATTGAAGCAATGGTCACATTAAAAACATTTTGGACAATCACAAAAAGAAAAAATTTTGAGGAAAAGAAAAAAATAAAATCAAGTTTCTGCATGGCTAAACACTAAACACTAAAAAAGTTTTCTAGAAAAAAAAATACACTAATCTATAGACCAATAGACAATATACTATATATAGTAGTAGGAAAGCAGGCATTATTTCAAACAAAACTTGCAATTTATTTATTATTTTTGTTAGTTCTCACAGAACGAAGTAGATAGATAATTCACAGATCTAATTAATTTTAGAGAGAGAATGTTAAGAAATGAAGTTATTAGATCATTTACAATAAATAATCATTTGTGTGAAATAATCATATGTGTGAAATAATCATTTGTGTCAATAGCGCAAACAAGCAAGTAGAAATTCACTAATTAATATTATGACTAAACACATCTGCTGAAATCAATGGAAGACATACAAAATCATGAGTTCACATTTCCTTTCCTATCTTTTAAGAAATTATTTTCCCAGGTAAGCAATAAGTTAGATCATTTTTACTGAATTTTCCAACATTAGTTACCCATCTTGCAACTCATGCAGTCAGTTATACAGACTCGGTCTGCGTAGTATTACAAATCTGAATGATGCTTAGAAAACCTGGAAAAGCTATGGAGAACCATGTGAAAACAATAATGTCTCCTCCAAAATAAGAAGCTGCTTCAACCAAATTTTTGTCAACCTATAACTGCTGTTAACATTAGATAAGAATTGTATATGCACATCTGGTCCTACCAAATGGAAGCCTTGACACAGAGAGTCACAGAAACAAGACTTCATTTCTATTAAACTGCATCTGACTTTGAGTCCAGAAAATTCCCTAGAGGACTATGGCAGGCAAGTTTTTCTGTTTTAATTCTAAATCCTATTCATCTTTCTTTAAGAAATACCATAATTAATTTTACATTAATGACATGCTTTTACATATATTTGTCTTCACATTTCTTGTAATAAAAGTCTCTCTACTTCTGATAAAGCTTGGTTTGGCTCTCTGACAGCAATAGGCTTTTCCAAATATGTTATTTTCATCTTTGAAAATAGCAGGCTACATCTGTCCTCAATTAAACCAGTGTAAATTTGGATTGAGTGCACTAACTTCAGTTAAGTTATACGAACTTAGATGAGAGCAAAATCTCACCCAGAAGCTAGAAACAAATTTAAACTTTTGTTTTCAAATGCTTTCAGTCTTACATTTTCTTACATAAATATATATTTTTTTTGGTCTATTTTTTAGACTTTCACAATGTCCCACAATATATATTTTTAATCCAAAGCAGTAAATAGGGAAAGGTAATTCAAATAACATATTTGTGATAAAATTTATAAATTAAATTTATGCTTTTTAGGATTTTTTATTTTTGCTAGCAATAAAGACATTTATTATGACAGTTCTTTTAATAATACTTAGCTGTGTTTCAGTGGTACTTAGAACAAACTGTTTATCCTACGAAACATATTCCACCTTTTTCTATGCGGAGAGTTTCATGTGGAACAATGAGCTAGCACTGAGGTCATGGTGAGGTCCATAATGTAGTTACATGCTATGCCTTTTAAACAATACTATTGGAGAACTTACAACTATATATTAACTATATTCTTGAATATGAACCCATGTCTATATAGTAACTGTCTATATTACTTCAGTGATATAGCAAGTACCCCAATATAGGTCAAGGGTTATTATAATTACATGCAAGTGTGAGTGAGTGTATATATAAGTATGCATTTTAGGTAAATTGCAGTAAATATTACAGCAAACATCCTACTGCAACAGGCAAAATACAGGTATTAACAGCTAACAATGGTTTTCTATGGCCATGACATAGGATGATGGCAGCATTCACACTACTTGTCAGAGATAACCACAGACATTGATTATGTCTCTAGTTATTCTTACTACTGTCCATCAGCAAGACCAATAATTTGGTTTCTATTTGATCATACAACCATAATATACTTTCTTGTATTTTAAACACCCCCCAAAAAAAATATTAGTATTTTATTTTGTACATCAGTAAAGCTGAACAGTAAAAGCCACATAAGCATATTTATGTTGTTTCTTTCATTATCTACCTGCTTGGACCTTACTTCTGCAAACAGAGATGGAAAAGATGCAATTAGCACCTTTACAGAACAATGGCCCAATCAAGTTACCAAGACATTCTTCTCCAACTTCTTTCCTAAATTATTCCATTCTATTCGCTTTTAAATTGCATGATTCATATTTTATATAAAATACTACTTTTTAAATTACTTTAAAATACTTTTAATTACTTTTAAAAAGTAATTACTTACTACTTTTATTTATACTTTTTTAATTCTAAAGCCTATTCATCTTCCTTTAAGAAATATATCATAATTAGTTTTACATTAATGACTTTTTTGATACTTTTTTAAAAATTTATACTTTTAAATTACTTTTTTAAATAAGTATTACTTATTACTTTTAAAATAGTTTTAATTATTTTAAAATACTTGGGTTGGACTCCTAGGGATTGTTAGGGAGCCATTCTACACATTATCACCCATAAAAAGCAATATTTTCCATCTTCATAAATTACCTTATTAACTACCAGTGTGACTGTAAATTAATTATTTTTTTATGAAAAACTTTGTCTTTTCATCCTTGGTTTACTGATAAAAGGGTTGAGGGGAGGGGGACAAGAGACATGAAATACAGAAAGTTGTCTTGACAAAATGCTAACACAGATAGGGCTCTAGAATGTTAACCTTAATACTTGTAGATGAGATAAAATTCAGAAGAAGCTGATCTTGAAAAGCTATTATTAAGGTGAGAACAACCTGTGCCTTACTTGTACCAGAGTATTCTATCAAGAGAACTAACTCAACTTAGTTACCATAATGTAACAGAACAAAGCCACAAGGAAAAAAGTTTATAGTTGATAAAACATTAATTAGTGTAATATGACAAGTAAAAAGATATTCACGTAAGTATTTGTATGTTGTTATCAGTATTCCAAGGTAGGAAACACTATATTTGACACTGTTGATGATTCAAGGGGTTTCAAACTGCTGTTACTCCAAGATAAAACTATAAAGTTCCCCTGGCTTTCTTCAGGAATATTTGAGAAAATCATAAACATATATCAAGAGTATATTTCTCCCCTCCTTCCGCTCCCTCTACCCCCCCCCCGTTTTTTTTTTTGGGGGGGGGGGTGAGGGCGGCAGAGGGGGAATGTAATATTTTTTCATTATGTAATTATGAATTACTAGTAGCACATTCATGTATAACCAAAGTTTCTCAAGTGAAACCCATGTTTTAAACTATTTTTTTGGGGGAGTCAGCTGTTCATTTTTAGGCAATGTTTTTATCTTTACACATTTCTAGAGCTGAAACTTAACCCAACATCCAAGACCCATAAAAGAACGTCAGGAGGCACTTAGTGTCTTCCTTTATAACTACTTCATTTAATGTTTAAACCAGGATTCGTAGAACCACAGAAACACAGAATTGTAGGGGTTGGAGGGGACCTCGAGAGATTATTGGGTCCAACCCCCCAGCCAAAGCAAGTTCCTTAGAGCGGGCTGCCCAGGTAGGCATCCAGACAAGCCTTGAATATCTCCAGAGAAGGAGACTCCACAGCCTCCCTGGGCAGCCTGTTCCAGTGCTCCGTCACCCTCACCGTGAAGAGGTTCTTTCTCATGTTGGTGCAGAACTTCTGTGCTCCATCTTGTGGCCATTGCCCCTTGTCCTGTCCCCACAAACCACTGAAAAGAGGTTGGCCAAATCCCTCTGTCTCCCACACCACAGGTATTCATACATGTTGATGAGATCCCCTCTCAGTCTTCTTTTCTCCAGGCTGAACAGACCCAGGTCTCTCAGCCTTTCTTCATAGGGAAGATGCTCCAGGCCCCATCTCATCTTTGTGGCCCTCCGCTGGACTATTTCCAGGAGATCCCTGTCTTTTTTGTACCGGGGAGCCCAGAACTGGACACAGTACTCCAGGTGAGGCCTGACCAGGGCAGAGTAGAGGGGGAAGATCACCTCCCTTGACCTGCTGGCCATGCTCCCCCTAATGCACGCCAGGATCCCATTAGCCTTATTGGCCACCAGGGCACACTGCTGGCTCATGGTCAACCTGTCGTCTGCCAGGACCCCCAGGTCCTTCTCCTCAGAGCTCCTCTCCAGCAGGTCGTCCTCCACCCTGTACTGATACATCCGGTTGTTCCTTCCCAGGTGCAGAACTCTACACTTGCTCTTATTAAACCTCATTTGGTTTCTTCCTGCCCATCCCTCCAACTGGTCCAGGTCTCGTTGAATGGCAGCACAGCCTTCTGGTGTGTCAGCCACTTCTCCCAGCTTTGTGTCATTGGCTTTCTTGCTGAGGGCAGACACTATTCCCTCGTCAAGGTCATCGATGAAGATGTTGAACAAGACCAGACCCAGCACCGAACCCTGGGGAACACCGCTAGCCACAGGTCTCCAGCCGTACTTTGTGCTGCTGATCACCACCCTTTGAGCTCGGCCAGTCAGCTAGTTCTCAACCCACCTTACTGTCCACTCTTCTATCCCACACTTTCTCCGCTATTTTTCAACATCAGTTTGCACTCTGTTCGAGAAATCAAAGGACTTGATACCAACCACAGTAATGAAATTGTAGGACATTCAGTAGCTTCAGAAATAAAAGAGATCTTTCTGTAGACATAAAAGAAGTAAAGGTGTTTTCTTTCTTCTTTTACCTGAGAGACAGCTATGACAGAAGCCACAGCTTCTCAAAATGCACTTCTTATTGTCTCTTTCTATTTAATGGTAAACACACAGGCATTAAGAGCCCACAGTTCACTTCAAACTAACAGATCTCATAGATGAGGTATATATTTAAGCGTAGCCTTCTGTTGTCTTTAAATACAGCTTGTCAGAGCATAAGACAACAGACTTATTCTTTTGCCAGACTATCCCCGAATCATACTGAGGACTTGGAAACAGTGAAGTAGACAATATCCAGTTTCTTCTTTTTACTGCCTTTCTGTTGGACAAGACTCTGGTTGTCTTCTTTATTGGGTTAGATCTCCTACAAAAAGTTTCCTTGACAAGTCGATCTCTTCTCCTCTCTCAAATCACCTCTCCTAGGCTGGAAGATAGCCTACTGTTTACAGAAATCATGCTTTTGTGCAGTAGCATTTAAACCAATCTCTGCTGCTAATTTACTCCTCTTATCCATTAAATAATTAAGATAAGACAGCTAGGGAGGTTAAAAGACCAATTTTACATTGAAAGTGAAGTATTTAATCTGACACAGACATGGTTTCTCATCCAAAATAGAATCCTTCAACTGACCACTGAAACCTGCCAGTCTGGTACTACCTGATACATTCAATACAAAAAGAAAATATAGTCAAAATCAGAGAACAGGAAGTACTGAGACTTTTGAAAGTTTAAGAATAAAGCTTCTGAATCAATAACAAAAAAAAAAAAACATGAAGTATCTCATTTGCAATACCTAATATAACTAACCAGCAGAACACTGGTCAGATCATGTTACTGTATTTAAATTTGTGTCAGGTGCTGACTGTCACACCTGAAGGAACAGAAAAGCAACCTTACTTCAGTACCAAGTGGACACATTTACATTATCATTATCTTAATGAATATTTCAAAGTCTAGAGACATACAGTATCATCAGTATCAACCTCCAGAGCTCATAACACAACCTTTAACCTCATAACACATGCCGTTGAGAATGCCAATCCAAATTGTCTCTGTAAAGTACTTTAATGGCAATTACATATTCAATTCTCATAGAATACAGGCTGTTACTATCTGCTGAAGAAAGCTTGGGAATCTTGAAATCTGAATCCAACAATATCAAATGGTTATGATTAATTTACTGCAAATAGATAACTGAATAAAAGTAAAATAATAATAAAAAAGCATAACATGGAAGTGATTATACTATATATTTGTGGAACACTTTCCCTTAACTTTTCTTTTGGGCAAGAAAGAGAGCATGAATATATCCACTGTATTACATTACAGTATGGAAATTGTTGAAAACTGCTCATTTTAATCACTCAATGTTCCCAAAGTTCTATCAGTTAAAGAAATCTGCATATGGATTTCAGCAATGTCTTAAACTATTTCCTCTATGCTTTCAGTGCTACTGATTAAATCAATGGACTTTCTTGATGATTATGTCATTTCACAGAAGACACAAAGGGAATAAATGAGATTTCAAAATATGTAACAAGCTCAGGGGTTAAAAAGTTCTTACACAGCAGGCAAACAAAAATGCAAATGTTACCTAAACCTTTCAATGGCCAAATACAGTTCATGAATTAACTTCATAGGTTTTTTAGAATTGTTTTCCTAACTACCTGTTCTTTTTTATGAAAGTCACAAGGGTTTACCCAATGGGAATATGAGCGTATTAGCAGTAACATAAAGATATGAACTATCTGTAGCTCCATTTAATGTTTTAATGTGCACACTTCTTTAGAAGTGTGTATTCAAAAGAGTTGAGGTCTGTTTAAAAAAGCTTGCTACTCTTGGTATCATTGTAAACTATATTAAGCTTAATTTACAATGAAGACAGTTTGCTAATTACTGCATATTTATTCAACGTATATTTTTATATGTATTTAAAAGTTATAAAAGCACCTAAATAACACCAAACTACAACTCTTTTGGCAACCATCTCCATGCCAATATCTATGCCAAAACAGATGTTACGGACATATTAAACCTTTTCTATAGTAAAATGTAAAAGAGGATTCCTACATATTACTCTTTGTGCCCATAAGTGAGACCTAAGTGCAGGTAATAAAGTTGTATATGATTGACAGGTTCATTCTGGAAGTGCAACAAACCCGAGGATTTATATTCCAGGCTCTATCATACATGCCTGTCCCACCCTGTCCTCCTTCTGCTCCGCTCTTCCTCTCCCCCCAAACTCAGAATGTTAAACAAGAGAATTCTCTTGTAAGTGCAAACATTTGATGTCAGTATTCTTCACCATACTTTGTAGGATAAAGCCGAAGCATCTCTCAAACTGGTGCTTTGTTGCAAATCAAATAAAAAAATTGAAACTTCAGCTTACTGCTGTAATTCTATTATCTGTGAATTAAACTCTTGATTAATTTTCAGCTAGTAACATAACAAAGTTTTATAAACCGATTACACTTATAAAAAAAATAAATAAATAAAACAGAAACAAAACAAAACAAACAAACAAAAAACCATTTCCCTTAAGGGAAAGAAAACATCTCACATAGGCAGGTTTTCATTTCTTGAAGTAAAAAAGTTGTATATCTGTTGGATATGCAACAGAACTGCATCATTAAAAAAATAGGTCTTTCATATCAAGAGCCATCAGCTCTAAAGAGACCATGAGCAACTGGTGTTGATGCCCAAGGCTCTTTCCAGAAAGGAATACATAATGAGTATAATGGACTGAATGGCAAGGAAAATTTCATATTGTTTATCTGTCTGCACCTATCAGGCACAGAAAAGATAAAAAGCAGAAGTGCAGAACTAAAATACCAGGGAAAAGAGTCTATGATGAAAAAGTATTTTGATACATGGATATGCCATCTTCAACTAGCAAATATGGAAATGAAATAGATACAGAGATAAAATGTATATATAAACACACAGAAAATTGTATAAAGCAAACAGAAATATATATTTCATAAATGCAACTATATAGGCCATAAATATGTTTTGGACCTGAAAATGTGCACTAGTAGAGTCAAAATAATAAATAAATAAATAAAAAGTTAATTTATGATCAACTCACCCAACACGTTGCAATGCTTAGCATGAGAGAAAACAAAACTGACCCAAAAAGTAATCCTTAGGGGGAAAAAAAAAAAAAAAAAAAAAAAAAAAAAAAAAAAACACCTTTTTTCTAGAGTTTGATAAAAAGGATCTACAGGCTTTTCAGACATCTCTTAATGTAACATGCAAACCTGTTATGTTCAACGTGGTGATTTATGTTACTGTTGTGTAATACGGAAGAATTTCCAATTCGTACATATTTCAGAAGAATGGAAGGTTAGTTTTTTGAAGAGCCATACTTTACTTTATCAAACTGAAATCTCTCAGGGAAAATCTCTATTTTCAAGCAGTCTTCCAATTTAAAGACTAGCTTTACAGCTCCATTTTCAATAATATTTAACAATTCTTTAAGGATAGCAAAAAAGATTTTAAAATCTCATAAAGTGCAGCTTAGTCATATTGAAGGAAACTATTTTTTAAGTGTAAACATCAATTTACTCAGGCCTTTGTCAAGACCAAACAAGAGCAAACTGTTATCATGTTCAAGGAACATCCTGCTGAACTTATCTTTTTGTACCTGGACTGAGTTTTCATACATAACCTTTTGAAGGTTAGGAGAATGTGACAGTTAATCTTTGTTTATATTGTTTAGAGCAGAA
This sequence comes from Heteronetta atricapilla, assembly GCA_011075105.1. Classification (NCBI taxonomy): domain Eukaryota; kingdom Metazoa; phylum Chordata; class Aves; order Anseriformes; family Anatidae; genus Heteronetta; species Heteronetta atricapilla. The sequence continues at coordinate 13,302,359 of CM021736.1, read as the reverse complement.
AGTAGAATTATTCAGCTAAACCAACAGAATTGATTCTGCCAGGTTCTGTTTAAATATGCCTGGTCGCTAAATTGTAGCACAGAGTAAAAAAGGTAGGATGCAGTGGCACTGTCCAGACCTTCTAGTGACATTCGAAACACATATAATTTACCTATTGTTAAATTTCAATGAAAATGAGCAGTCTGAAGCTGAATGTTGCCTCCCTTCTCTGACCATTCTTATCCTTTCTCTCATGGGGTAAGTATTAGCTGTAAAGTGAAACTGGAGAGCAAATTCAAATGATTTCTGTCCTAAATACATTTTTCCCTTTATACACTCCAATTAATACAGTTTTCCTTTTGCAATATGTGCAAAACCATTGTTATATTGAAAGCCTGAGTAGAAGATACTCTCAAAGTGACACTTAAGGTGCTTGAGCGGGTCCAGAGAAGGGCGACGAAGCTGGTGAGGGGCCTGGAGAACAAGTCCTACGAGGAGCGGCTGAAGGAGCTGGGCTTGTTCAGCCTGGAGAAGAGGAGGCTCAGGGGCGACCTTATCACACTCTACAGGTACCTCAAAGGAGGCTGTAGTGAGGTTGGCCTGTTCTCCCACGTGCCTGGTGACAGGACGAGGGGGAATGGGCTTAAGTTGCGCCAGGGGATTTTTAGGTTAGACGTTAGGAAGAACTTCTTTACTGAAAGGGTTGTTAGGCACTGGAACAGGCTGCCCAGGGAGGTGGTGGAGTCACCATCCCTGGAAGTCTTTAAAAGACGTTTAGATGTAGAGCTTAGGGATATGGTTTAGTGGGGACTGTTAGTGTAAGGTTAGAGGTTGGACTCGATGATCTTGAGGTCTCTTCCAACCTAGAAATTCTGTGATTCTGTGATTCTGTGAAGATATTATTCCAGTTCAAAATTTTCTGCACAAGGTTTTACCTTACAAGCTGTGAGTTGGATCGATTTAAAAATTAAAAACACGGCAGCCAAAGTTATAAGACTAGACTTTCTTCCTATCTTTTCCCAAGAAGAAGTAGTTTTTTTTTTTTTTTTAAAAAAAGAACAAATTAAGATGTTGCAAACCTTTTTCATTGACGCTATAGTGCAGACAATATACAGCTGCTTGTTACCAAGATATGTAGCTCCACTTTCTCAAGGTACATTTAATACCTTCAGAATACATGTTATGGGAATAAATATGCTAATATGGCAGTCATGCATTACAGCTACTCACTTTCAAATTAGGCTTGCAAGTCCTGTACATCAGTAGCCATCATTTTAACTTGTTCTATCTGAGCGGCATACTATTCCTACAGCAGCAGGAGAGACACTAGACTTCACAAGAAAAGTGGGACTTTCAGCAGCTTTAGTGGTAAGCTGTTAAATTGTCTTTGCTACAGCATTTGAAGCTGAAACTAAGCATTAATTACATCAGAGAGGTTCCTCCTGTGCCAAAGTAATGCACATTTAAGGAGCCATGTAAAACTTTTCAAATCAATTAGAATATACTGAGAACATTTGTCAAGAAGCTTGCACAAATTCAAGCAACTATCAAACAACCGTTACAAAGAAAGCACTAAATGAATATATAAGACACAAAAAGAAACTGATTTTAAAATACTGTATTTTGTATGGAAAAACTATTATTTTTTTGGTAAACACTAAATTGTAGAGTTTTTTTTTTTTAAAACAAGAGTTTAGCAGTTGATTCCACACCTCAGAAAAATATCACTGATGGCAAAGCTGCATATACATAAACATCTTCAAAAGTATTTATTATCTCATCACTGCTTCATTTGTGATTACAAGCACAATTTTATTAAATATACTAAATGCAGTGAGAAAAATATTAAACAGTATTAACTGCATCATCAGAGCAGCCCTTTGCATGAGACAGGTTAGGTTCCTTCAGGGGAAGATATCTCTCTCTCTAGTGAGTTTTGCAAATAGGCTTCATTTGCACCAGTTGTGTCCATATATTTTTGTTAAACGTCTGAGTATTTTAAGTGGCCCATGGGTGGAAACTAAATTTCCTCTGCACCAGTCTTATCAAGAGGATGCAACACGCCATTATCATTAGGAACACATGTATTTACGTACTTTCCTTTTAGCTGTACTCAGGAAAGAATTATCAAGGGCTTTTCCAAACTTGTGTTTGACATTAATGTAATGATACAGTTTTACAAATATTTTTCAACAATGAAGACTTGTATAACAGAAGTCACCTTCTTCAGCAATAGTTTCCCTAAGACAGTATTGCTATAAATCTGAGTGCTAACCATGCTCTTGACTTTCTCAAAATAATTATCTATTTTCTCTTGAGAAAACATTCAAAACTTGACACAACATGATTTACAACTCTGCTATTCCTCATTGTAACAAATGCTACTACTACCTTAATTTAGGGGGGAAAAAAAGGTGTTAGCAGAGTATTTTTATTCCCACTGCAGGAAAAGTTTCATGCTATATTATAATACATATTATATTGTATTAGAATAGATTCTATAGGTGTGGCCATCTATCACAGAAATCACAGAAATCTCTGCAACACAACACAAACTTTCTACACTGAGATCTGATTAAAAATTAGTAATTTTAAGGTAAATATTTATGAATTTTATCTGATGCATACACTTAAATTTCTGTTTCTACTCTTCCATTTTCTGAACTAGGAATTCAATAAACACACACTTGAGCCTGTTCTTAACTTGATTTTAGCAAGCATATCCACCTGGTGCTCACCTAACACATCTCCACAAACAGTATTTAAAACTAATAAAACAAGTAGGAAACACTATTTATGTTTGATTATCCATACACTTCATGGAAGCTGCAAGCGAAAAGAAAGAATGGCATAGTTTAGCACTGAAAGAAAGCTGATGGAAGAACATCAGCTACTTTTCTCCCTGTAACACAGTGTCACAGCTGATAATAAAGTAACTTATTAACCCTAGATATTGGACCATAGTGAGAAATTAGCACATTGCTGTTTTTTTTTTTTATATTATTATTATTTTAGTTGAACCATTTTTTTCCCATGTATTCAATTCTTTTAGACTTTTTTTTTTTTTCAAGTAAGACAAGATCCACTGAAATTACAACTGTTTCACACAAAGGCAACAAGATAGCTATCTAAAGATGTATTGACAACCTAAACTCTCTGCAAAATTGAATAGCACAATGCTGAAGAAATACGTATGCTAGAAGAACTTGCTCTCCCACAGGACCATGCAAAGAAGCACATCCTTCAATCCAAAGCAGAAACCCTGCAAAACAATGCTTGGTATTTTCAATAATAAATAAATATTCAGAAAAAAGAAAGTGCATAAACATAACTTAAGCTAGCTGCAGTTACCAAGGCAACCAGCAAGACTTCCTCAACACTTCCTACTCTATTCCATTATCATTCAGTATCTCATGAACTCAAATGAAGAAACATTGTTCCTCTTCCCATGGAAACCAAGGAAATAATCTACATTCATTTTCACAAGGAATTAAAGTAATCTAGAACACATCTTGCGGACTCATTTACGTATCACCAAGGACTAACAAAGATTAAAAAGAACTAAACAGACAAACTCATTTCTCAATATTGAGGAGCAGAATCCAAACTATCCCTGATGAACAGTAAATTAGCAGAAAACATTTGCAAGCAGCATGTAATCTGTGAACAAATGTGATGAATAGATCTGTGCAGTTACACTAACATAAGTGCATTCTCAGCTGCTTTGCATCCAGTCTTAATACAAATTTCCTAACCTGGTAAGTTTAGGAAGCTCTTTAGTCTCTACAACATGTTTTCTTATTTGTTGACCAGGGTGAAAAAAGGGGAACTCTATTTTTTATATTATATAAAATTATATATTTTTATATTATATAATCTAAAATACGTACACTTTTTCCATCTCAGAAAACCTAAATACTACGAGTAATAATAAAAGATCTGCTGCAGACATGTTCAGGAATGTGCATATTGCTAAACAAACAAGATTTATGAATATTTGAATGCCTGTGTGTTAAAGGTTAGATACCTCTCCTTCACTCCCTCTGGCTAGACACATCTATTCTATTAATCTACAGTTGTATAGTCAAGTACACCTGTGATCTTGTGAATAGAAAGTATAACTGCAAACTGCAAAAAAATGCCAATCTGTTTTGTTCTTGATGACACTCAGAATTCTATCTTTCTATGACCACAAGTGCAGGGTCAGTCAATTACTTAAGAGAGTCAATTACTTAAGAGAGTAATCCATGATGATGCCAATAACTTTCCTCAGCAAAATCCGTCAGTTCTGGTCTCAGAATCATTTAAGTGTTTTTAAGGCTTGTTTTCTCTTGATTCATTTCCCTATACTTACACACACTGAAGTTCATCTGCCACATACTTGCTACCATGTTTATGAAAGTGCTAATAATTTCTACACTTGGAGGTCGTCAACAGCTCCTTTATTTATGCTTTACTTTCTTCATCCATAAAATAAGAGATAGTCTTAAGAGATAGTTGTATACTGAATTTGTTAACATCTATCTACTCATTGCTTTAGCATCCTCAGAGATGAGTAGAAAGGCAAATTAATGGTTAATGTAATTAGATCATTTATTTTAATGTCCCTGAAATGTTTAAGAGACCAACATTGTCAGGTAAAATCACATTTTCATGCTAGGAATTGGAAGCAGATTCAGTAACAAACAGATAAAAAGAAGTCCTTTTTCCTCAAACAGGATGACAGTTAACCTTGCACTAAATCTTTAAGGTATCTTTCAAAAACTTTAATTACATGCCAAGAAACACATTTTCTTTTAACTTTCATGAACAATTTTACTTGCTTATTGAAATGAGTGTTGGTATAGGTCTTGGTTTGATGAACATTAAAAAAAACACCAAGGTCAGGGGACGTCCTATGGTTCCTACCTGTGTAGTCAGACCTGGAGGCCAAAAAACTTTCCTCCTTGCCCGTAGTTCAGAATACTACAGCACACAACAAGGGAAAACGTGGAACTTCCCTTGAAATGTGAAGGGAATTTCTAGTTATTTTTGCCTAGGTGGAGTTCACACAAATCTTTCTTTAACTAGCTAAGAAAAATTGTCATGTCTTAATTAATTAACTTAAAAACAAGTCCTGTTATCCAAGAAGCAGCGTGTCACTGCTGAAAAAATAATGTCAGGTTCATATGTGTAAAATGCTTGGGATATAATGAGTATGAAAGACTAAAACACAGAAGAATGTATTCTATCATCAAGTCAATTAATACATTTGATTCTAAACGAAGTCCTATTCCACTTAACTACATCTTAAGAACATCACAGGTGATCAGAAAAAAAAAAAAAAAAAAAAAAAAAAAAGTTTGTTAATGTGTCAAAAAGATCAGTTGCAAGAGACCTCCTGCTGGGTGATAGGGTCCCACACTGGAAAGGAAAAAGAAGGGAAAAAAAATTACAAGAGCTTTGTTTACCATCGAGAAATCATGCTCAACTCTCAATTCTGTGATATCGTATACTGCCCAAGGCTTCCCTTTCTGCTCTGCAAATGTAGTGAAATAGATTATATTGTCAAAAACGCTGAAAAAAATATATGTATACCAAATGTACCTGCCTTCACCAAATTCATATCTGTCAGGGATAGGAATTTTCAAGCACCTAGCCTCATTAAAGTCAGGAAAGAACTGTTATTGCCTTTGGAAGCACCGAGAAATCCCAAATAATTTCTATGCTGTAAATTTTACTTTGGCTGCTAGGCAACTGTAAATTATTGCACGAAGGTTTTGTGTGTGTGTGTGTGTGTGTTTTCCCTTAGCATTCAAAGAATTTGAATCCAATCCTTCAGAAAAAAAAAAAAAAAAAAAAAAAAAAAAGTAGAAAGAGTAAAGCAGGCTGTAAAAACATCCAAAATAATAATAATAAAAAAGGGGGACATAGCATATTTATGTATTTCTCCAGGAAAATCTACTATAATTTATCATATATTTAAAAATCCACTGTTGTATTGTTTTTTTTTGTGTGCTTTTTTTTTTCAAAACAATCTACCAGCTTTCAAACTATTCTTCTGAATATAAACAACAACAAGAAAAAAAGTATTTTTCATTCCGTTGCTTCATGTATGCTTTTTTTCCTCCCATCTGTAGTATTATTTTTTGCCATCTTTTTTATAATAAAGGATATAATCCTATTTATTTAGGATCCTATTTATTGACAAAAACTACAACTTCTCCAAGGAAAAATAACTGATGCTTATTATTGCTTGAGCAAGCAATATTGTAGCAAATCTACTTGTATTTCAGCATCATATGTATTTATAATTAAACTGTGATCATTACAAACAAAATAGAAAACTTGACTGCTGAAAAATTTCAGTCACAGAAATATGCCACTCTTTTATTGAATGAGCAGTTAGGCCTTACAACATTTGCAACCGTTCCTCAAAATTCCAATCAAGGGTCTGGATGTTTCAATAGAAAAACTTCATTTCATTCTCCATTGACTTGGAGGGCTTTGATTCAGACTTTTAAAGTTTTGGCACCAATTTCTCAGAAACTATGATGTTCAGACCTCACAGAATGCCAGACAAAATCTAGTCACAAGTTTTATTACTAATCTCAAAGCTCTGCTCTATCTGCCAAAACATCCGCAGACTTGCATTTTTCATCCTGCTAACAAGCAGGGCAGCCAGAGACTGAGGATGCGGTGGGGGGAGCGGAGGGGAGATGACTGCTGGAACTTTTTTGATAGATGAGGAAAATATAGCTACAATTACACTCTCCAGCTGAACTATGTTATAGAAATTCCCTGATTCATTTTAAATGTATACTGGGGAATGTAAAGCTACTTTTTAACTCAAGTTAAGAAAAAACGTTCACATAGCACTTCCTCCTCTTTAGATATTTAAATAGAGTTAATAGGCATTAAGAATATTAAGACAGCAACCTAAGAAGTCTTCTAATGAAATAACTTCATTAATATACTACTGTCACAATTTGTCTACGTTATTCCTCTTTCCCTGCCCACCCCCACCCCCCACACCAAAAAGGCTTCTGTTTTCCTCTTTCCTTCAACTTTGCCAATTTAAAAGACATTTTCCTTATGCAGTGATTAAAAAGCAAAGCTTTATACATTATAACACAACACAAATTGGCCTCTTTCTGTTACTGTGAGTCAAGGCAGCAGGCAAAACCACCACATGGCACCCAGCACTAGATAGCTAAGTAAAGCTTCTATCTCTGCTATGCATTCACAGATCATGTGTTAAAATAGAAGAAAACAGCAACTTCTGCCATTTTATTTCTCAGATTTGCAATTGAAATAGTGATTTTCTTTGTTGGTTTGCAGGAGAGTCCACACTCAACTGTGTCCTAGATTGAACTGTGGTAACTTCAACAATGCACTTACAGCTTTCTCTTATATATCATGTGCCTTAAATTATCTAATTACAGAAGTCTTTTTCTTCTTACTTGAACGAATAAAAAAAATAATTTCAGGAAGCAAAATCAGTTCACAACACCTTCAATTTCCTGATTGTTCAGATTAATTATGAATGTGTCTGATTCTTTTTGAGAAGCTCACCTCAGGAATTTTTATCTGATACTTCCATCATCCACAATGTTATATTGCACTTAAAGTAAAACAGCACTTCCCTGAACAGATCCTTCAGGCAATTTTTACCATTTTTGGTAATTTAGATCTATGCCATCAACTGCAAACAGTACTGCATGGGTTCAGTTTGCATGTTCTTAAATCATTTGCTTATGTAATTTAATATGGAGACATTTTTAAACAGTATGTAAAATTCTTATCTACATTATATAAGAGCATGAGTCACATTTTCAAAGGTTGTGCCACCAAGAATATTAAGTTCCAGGCATGTTTTTAAAACCTCAAAAATGAGGAAAAGGATATGCAGACTACACAATTGTAATCATCATGCTTAGCTAACTCAGTTTTCTGCACCACTTCAGGAGACAAAAAGGGATTCTAACTGGAAAACACTCTGGATCGTCTGCTACAAATGTCTTCTTCCAAAACCTGCCCTTCAGATAAAACTGGGTAGTGTGAATATTCCTTCATGCACAAACCACTTTTGAAATGTCAGTGTGGAATTTGAGCTCCTACAGCAGTAAGAAGTGCTTAGTGCAAAGAGTGATTTTAATTTAAAATCTCACAGTGTAAAAAGGTACTATAATTTCTGCAGACATCTCATAGACTTTTGATTCTGTAGCACTGTAAGGCCACTAGCTCATTCTCCAAGGTAAAAAAAATAATAATTCACATGTTGATTCAGAAATACAATGGCTAGTAGACTGCGTTCAGTTAGTAAGAATGCATGAGTAAGTCATAATCTTTTTAAACAGTATTCACTTTGATAAAAATATTGACTTGACTTAAATGTATCCTATATCTACAAATAATGTGAATATTCTCTTCAGCACAAATGTTCATTGAAGCAGTTAAAACTTTAGCAAATATAACCATAATGTAAATTTTATATGAACAGTTACTGTTGATACTGGGAATGGCCCTCCAAAAACTACATCCTCTTCAAATCAATTCAAATCCTGAAACTAGTGAGTACTGTATTAAAATAAATGCCTCTCATTTTCTAAACTAATGAAAATTAACAGGCCCCATATATGACTATTTGTTTCCCATACTGATGTGCCCATATATGTACAGTAGCAGCTGTCCTATTTGAGAAGAACATTGAAATATTCTCAGAAGTAATCTGACTCAATGATGCTGTTCATCTGCAAATAAAACTCTGAAATTAAAGTAGTTCCTTGTAAGATGCAACAGTAAACTGAGAACACAGACACGCACACACACAAAAGAATAATATGCTGCTTCTCATAAGATGATCGATATATCAATTTGACATTGAATAGACATAATGCTAAACATGGCACTAGAACATACTGATTTCAACATACTGATATAAGTCAGCATTTAACATAAGCAAATAGGCAGAAGGTTGTTGTTTGTTTGTTTGTTTTTAGGAAAAAATAATCAAAATTATATTAATGCAGAACTAAACAAGACAGTAGCAAATAAGCCACCTCAACTTCTAACTGTAAAAGGACTTTATTAGGAAAGGGAATTTCATTTCTTTTCCTTTCCTTCTATCCCCACTGCCAAATAATTGTTCTACATGCAAGAACTGCCAGTAAAATATCTCTTAACCAAAGTAAACTATCAATAACTCAAATACTGTTTTAATTTTAAATAATTATATTCAAAGTGAAAACTGCAACGTTTTTCACCACAACTTTAAATCACAGATTATCCTAATCTGATTTGTGGCTCTATTTGATATATAACTGCTTCATAAGAAAAAGATTTCATATCTTCATAAAGGAAGAGATCAAGAGAACATAAAATAATTCCTAATATATTGGAATTGTCTATGCACAACTACCATCACATGTTCTGTTCAGATTTGTCTCTGCTTTACAGTTCTGACTACTATCTACACATATTATATAACACTTATTTTCCAAGTTGGCTTCCATTTTTACTGGCACAATTTTCTTCCAGACAAAATAGACATATGTTTTACAACATAACACAAACGTGGAATTATTAATATTAGTATTCAGAGCTCAGAATCCTGGTGCCAGAATACTGAAATAAGCTCGGGCAAAGGTGAAACTATGGCAGAATGGAGCTTTTCTTTCTTGCCATCTCTGCTTCTCTTCATAGTGGGAATTACTATGCTATTTTACTTCCAACAGAGAGAAAATTGGGATTGACTTCGTGCTGATGCAACAAACCAACCCTAAATTTTCCACTAATGCTGGGACACAATGTTTGTTTAACAAATGCTCTTTAAAATACATATATAGAAAAAAAAAATCACAAAAAACTTACAAGTACTCTGCCAGTTAATGTCTGGGCAGATATCATGACTCCTGCCCAATCTTTTACAGAGGTCATCCATCCCACTTCTGCTGCCACATTCTCTTCTTTTTCATCCGTTGGTTTGCAGGCCCCATCTGCCTGTGTATCTCCACCACCATTGATCTTCTGGGCCTCCTGCAAAGTAAAGTTTTGGGTTTGTTAATGTTTAACAATTTGATAGTGAAAGTCAGCATACAGTCATGACTAAGAAATGCTATGAGCAATCCTATAAGCTAGATGAAAGTATGCACCTAGTCAGCCATGTCTCTCTAGAAATAGTTGTTCTATAAGGTACCAGACTAACAGCAAGATAATAATAATCTTCTTGACATTAAATCTTAAATCATCAAATATGCTATATGTTACATCCCTACAGGCAGCATAATTGCCAAGAGCCATGTATGCAATTACAGAGTTACATATAAAAGTCTGAGACATACTCTGAAGGTCTGTTTGATTTATTTGTTCAAAACAAGCGTGAAGGGTAAACATAAAATATGCACAATTTTAATTTACTGTCACTACAATTAATTATCTGTGTAAGCCTTTGTTAAGAAGCCTGATATAACAAGACCACAATCATGAAGTGTGAGGTGAACAAAATACTCCACAGCGAACCTGCAGTGAGCTGCCATGCTATCAGCAACCAGTGTTTCAATGGAAGTGTTTAATACATCACAGGAATTCTTCTGTCAGTAAGTGGTTCTCATAGAACAGACAGCTAGAAATTAAAGAGGATCTTCAGCTGCACTAAGCTAACTGATGAGTCACATGCATTGGAATTCAGATCAGTCTCTCATGGATGCTTCAGCAAGGATGTCGTGCTATGTAACTGCCTGCTATCTGCTACAGTTGGATGCTGCTGCTACAGATGCTGCACAAAAATCAAGGGAAATGATAATAGGAAAAGCCAGCTTGGATTGTACAGCATTTAAAACACATCATATACAAAGTATCAGACTGTGCCATAAGCATGCCTTTGGTGACAGCATAATACTAATGGCTTCCTGAATACTTGACAAGTTATGCTAAACAAGCAAAGTGTAAGGGAAGCAGCAAAAATTCAGTGCTAAGATAAGTACTGAGTACTTGAACTGCACCTATAGATTTACATTAGTGCTTCAAGCATGTAGCATGGACCAACAAACAGTGTTTATACATCAATCACTTACAGGCCACTAAGCAGAAAATCAATTCTCATTAATCCTCTTTGGGATTTTTGTTATAAAAACATGTTTGACACTAGTTGAGTAATTATTACTGCAGTAGGAATACTGCACTATCAAGGTCGGAACTCGCAGTTCTGAGATGACCTTGAGGACACAAGTGGACATAAATGTAATGGCATTTCCTGAGAGCAAAACTGAACTAATAAAGCAGTTACACTGAATCTGTCAAAAAAGAGCAGTAGAACAACACTAAAAATGTAATATGGACACCAACAGTTGTTTTTGTAGAATCTCAGTTTTACATCTTAACTAGCTAATCAGATTCCTATCTGGTACTCTCCCACCCAAAATGTAGGCTATGTCTTACTAGCAATGTGCATGATGTGGCTGTATTGTTAATAACAAATTACTCACAGTTACAACAGTAATTCAGTGCTTTCTAAGCAAATAATGAGACAAAAGATAAAAGCTACTCTGTATTTGCATAACTGGACCTCATTCCCTGATAAATATGTATACAATGAATCAGATGTTTTGCACTCAGCATTGAAGGAAGTATACTGCATTGCACAGGCACAAAGCACAACCTACAGAAATGAGCTCATTGCTTAGGACAGTAATACATGATGTATGCAGCACAAGGCATTTCCAGGAGAGTAATGTTCGGTCAGGGATGATTTGTGACCCTTATCATCACCAAGCCATACAGATCATCCTAAAGAAATGTCTTTAAATCAGGAAAGAAAGAGAAAATGAGAATTTTATTTTTTTATTATTTTTTTAAGTGGTAGGTGTGGTTGTATGTATTACTGTCACTGTAATGCAATAGGATGTTGATATTTAGTAGGCACATCTCCAACGCTCTGGGAGACTCATAGGCCTCACAGGCCCTGACCCCTCCCCTCTGAAGGCTCCTCCAGCCCTGCCCATGGCCCAAGACTCCATGTCAGCCCTGCCACAGCTTTTAGCCCTACCCAGCTGCAGGTGTCACTGAGCAGAGCCATACTAACCTGGCTGCCCAGCAGCTGTCTCTGACCCTATTTCCCCTCACTGTGCCTGATCCTGACCTTCACGCACAGGCTGACACCCCCCAGAGTGCCTCCTGGCCCTGGCTGACAAGCCCTGGCTGCTAGCCTTGGTAGGCCCTGGCCCTGCAGGGCCCTGACTGCCTCTTACTTGTTAAAAATTACATGGTCTCCACACCAGTTATTTCTATCTCTCCACCAGTTTGTCTGCCTTTTGTAGCTGTTAGAGCCAGTCTTTCAGATTGTAAACTTTTCAAATCAGATTTTACTGCATGAAGCACCTGTGTGAAGCAGGTAGGCTCCAGTTTATGCTCTGAACAAGCTTATACTGAATTACAGTATTAATGTGGTTTTCATAGTAAGGGAAATAATCTCATCCATTCAGATCAGAAACTGAGACAGTGATTAGGTGCCTAAGTCAGTCACCGGAGAAGTCAGTGGCAGAGCAAGGATGAATCATACAATCATTAAGGCTGGAGAAGACCTCCAAGATCATCCCATCCAACCATCGCGCTACTACCAACCTACTAAATCATGTCCCTAAGCACCAGGTCCAACCTTTCCTTAAACACCCCCAAGGATGGTGACACCACCACTTCCATGGGCAACCTGTTCCAATGCCTTTCTGAGAAGAAATGTCTCTTCATTTCCAACCTAAACTTCCCCTGGCACAACTTGAGGTCTTTCCGTCTAGGCCTATCACTAGTTACCTGTGAGAAGAGGCCAACACTCAGCTCCCCACCATTTCCTCTCAGGGAAGAGAGCAGTGAGGCCTGCCCTGAGCCTCTTCTTCCCCAGACTAAACAACCCCAGTTTCCTCAGCCACTCCCCATAGGACCTGTGTTCCAGGCCCTCTCTCTGGACACACTCCAGGGCCTTGATGTCCTTCTTGGAGTGAGGAACCCAAAACTGAACACAGTACTCAAGGTGCCACCTCACCAGAGCTGAGATGAAACCACAGACTTCCTTGATTTTTCCAGCCAGCACTCCTATTTGAAATCACAAGGATGCATACCTTGCTGAAAAACATTCCATTATAGATTGGATTGTTATAAGTAGTCACAGAACTACAGGTCATTAAATGAAAAGATCTGAATGGAAAAATCCATTTTGTGGCATTGAACTTTAAAACATTAAACTTGGAAATACTGTTATTGTTTATGCGTTCCTTACCCCAACGTTCTTGTCAATATATCAAACAATTTGCAAGATGCAATTATTCATAAGAATATAAAAATAATATTTCCTAATATACAATAAAAATAGCAGATGAGTTTCTTGTTGAAGGAAAAAGGTAACCCTGATACTTTCAATAGGTTCCAATTCTCTGGAGTTCTTTGTGGAGCTGTATCAACTTTTGGTTGCCAGCAAAATATAGCAATAAGATGTGACAGATTTATTCAGAATTTCATTCTCTGAAGGTACTGAAGTCTGCAATGCCCTTGGATGGCTGTATTTATGCATGTGTACTACTACTTAATTAACATGTAAGTAATACAATCATCCCCTGCCAAGTATCCTTTGGAGCACAGTCTCGTGATCAGCTACACAACAAGCCCTGCCATCATTGTAGCCCTGACTACTATTCAGGCAAGTCATTGTTATGTAATATTCATATTTAGTTGGAATGTTTTTATATTTTCCTCTCCATGGATAACTTACTAGCTTACTTAATTGGCAGCCAAGTATTAAGAAAAATTTATTCACAAATCGTTATGCAGTTGTGCAGAGATCACTAAGGGAGATTTAAACTCCACTTTCATTTACACTGTGTACAAATCAATCCTGTTATTATCTGTATGGTCCTGTCCTATTGTTATTTCTTCACCTCAAAGCATAAACTAACCAACGCTGCAACCTGAAAAAGGTGCTTAAAAATAATCTGACAGTGATGGTAATTGTTTAATTATTTACAGGCTTAGTAGCTACAAGTAAGATAATACTATCTTTACCCAGTCTGCTTACCTGTTGTTTCACAAAGTGCTCATTACTTTAATTACTTGATGACAGGAACATTCAGGTAGATAAAGCAAGAATATTTTGTCATATATATATATATATACACACACATATCTTTCCTGAACTTAGCAACAAAGTGGAACACAGTGCACAAGGAGAAGAGTTCAACACAAGTTGAACCAGTATGCTCAGTTCAAGCAGATGCTTAGTAACAGTAATTGAATGGCCTTAAATAGATTCTGTCACCGTTTTGATAACTTTGAACAGGGGTCTTAAATAAAGCCCAAGTAGTTCTCAGCAGCTGGGCATCATACGGTGTATGTCAAAACATCAGGTACCAACTGAATATTTGCCATGACAGATGTTCTCGATCAGATAAAGTTACTGTCTGTAGTTTAGTAATAAGCACCAGCTCATTAAATAAACAGCTCACAAAATAAACCACCAGCTCACAAAATAAACAACCAAAAAATAAACAAACAAAAAAAAACACTGAAGCATTGAAGCATTTCACCTGTTCTACTGTAGTTTTTCCAACACAGGTTTTCAACAGAATATTGATAGGCAAAGCAGATGGGAAGATGAGAAATAAATAGCTGTATGGAGACTTACAAACCTCTTTGAAAAGGGTAAGTCTTACAGGAATGAGAAAGCAAAGGCAAAAGTAACTACATGTCATATAGGAGGTATTCTGTATAAACTGGCCTATCCCCAACACTTCTTTGAATTTTAGGTTTGTTGTGAAAATTAGACTACATTGACATCAGCTGTCATACTGCAGCTATCGTTTGGCTACATTAAAAGGATTAATTATTGATATCCAGAAAAATATTCTTCCTTTCACTGAATAAAAGGCAACAGCCTGATCTGTGGAAAACATGTCTGATGAGATAGCCAAGCATTTTTCTCTCATAAAATATTCACATGCTGTGTAATTTGGTGTTCGCAAATTTGGCAGGATAAGAAAAATTAAGTCATAAATAGATTCTAAAACATTTCTTATTAGTTTAAGACTGAGATGGCAAACTCTGAGACAACTTTTCTTTTTGTTTTCTGCATTCCTACAGAAATTCTGACCAACTCCTTGCCAGACCTTACAAAGAGAGCCTCACTTTCCTTGCTAACCAAAAAATCCTTCACTCTGAAAAGTCTAGTTTATGAGGCCAAATATCTTTTCCCTTCTTCCAGTGAACATCTTCTCTGTTGTGTTTGCACATACCTTCAGTAATCCTGACTGATTTTTTTGTGTTCTTCATATTTCCAGTATGGGTTATTCATATAAAATCCCCTTTTCATGTCATTGTTTTGATTGACAAAAATTGCTGCAGTAGAGGAATTAGTTATATAACCTTGACCTGAGAGACAAGGGAAACTAGATTAGTAAAACACAGTGTTTCAGCTACGATCCCAAAACTAGCATAGCAGTCTATCAAGTGACAGCTTCCTGGGTATGGTCCTCACTTGAGGATAAAAAACAGCAGAGACCTACATTATCTGAAAGAAAGCACAAGAAGTACTGAGTTCAAAGTCTAGAACTTTATACGTGTTAATGAAGGAGTTATAGTCTCTTGTCGTTTGCTATCTAACATAAGAAAAAGCTAAAATACTTGGAGACCATTGTAGTAAACGTCAGCAAAGACTTTGACTGCTGGTCTTCACAGAGAGCAGAACTTGGATGTTAAATAAAATTTCTGAGTTTCCAGCACATGAAAATCTAAGGTGTTGATTAAGGAATTTTGGATAGATTTTTTCCAAAGATATAGCTTCCTATTTTAGGATGGTGCCCTCAGTCTCAGATCTAGACAGAAAAAGACCACATAATGAATAAATAAATAAATAATGAACAACAATCAGGAAAAAAACAAACAAACAAACAAACAAACAAAAAAAAAACGGATGTATAAACAACTTACAAGTCTTCTGCTTCTTTGTCCCTAACTTCCTTTTGAGCCTTCCGTGTCTTATTTATTACTTGCCTTTCTTGGACATAGGCTTGGGAGACTAGCAGAACATTAATTTGCCCATCAGTTTTCCCTCATATTTCCCTTCCTTACTATTATAGTTCATAGCCAAACTTATCTCAAAGCCTAGGTTTACTACTTTTGTTTCTTTTCAGAAACTTTTACATAGGCAAAGGGAACTTCAAACAGAACTTAAATTTGGATGGCAGGCTATCTGGAGAGAAAGTCCAATGTATTGAAATAGCATAGCAATTTAATATAGAAGTTTACAAGTGAATTGTTTGGACAATTTTCAGACATAAGGTCATAAAGTCACAGTTGCTTGGTGATCAAAAGCTAAACACACTAACACACACACACAAAAAAAAGCTACAAAGAAAAATATGATGTAAAACATTATTTCTGAAAAACTGGAAATCTGCCTGAGTGATTTCCACACCAGTCTAGGAATTCGGAGACAGGCTGAAGTCCCTTTTCTGCCACCAAAATTTTGAATTCCTCGGCCATGTTGTCTATTCTTCATTCTATAACTATAGAATGTGAGTAATGGTAGCTTCTGTTGTATAGAAATCTTACCAAGATAAAGATATTCAGGATTTAAAGTATTTCAATATTATACATATAGCAGACAACGCAAGTATAGTATATCACAAAGTAAGACACACTAAAACATACTGTTAGACTAGTTACATAAGACAATTATAAAATTGTCTAAAAGTGTAAAATGGGAGGAACAAAGAGCTCCAGGCATTATGGGAAAAGAAGAGAAAAGAGCAACACAATCATTTCATTTTATTAAATGAAAAAAAAAATAAATCACACAGCTTAAGTCAAAGGAAACATATTATCATTGAAATAGGCGTATTAAGCAGATGAGACACTTAGTATGTAAGATAGTGGATTAGTGTTTAACTGTCTGTTTCATGGTTCAACTATTATAGTGAGACCATTTGTTCAGAACACATACTTTAGAAAGAACTTCAGAGTAGCCATGCTAGATCCCTGACATTTAACATGATAGAAACTAAATTTGTCAAAATAAATGAAGCAATGTCAGATGGGCCTGAGTTATCAAAACTATAAAAAGGGAAATAATTCTTGATAGAAAACCACAGAGAAGGATAGAAAGGCATATCCTGTTATATCCTCCCATTTTCTTTCCTCCCACCTAAGAGTAGCCGAATCAAAGAAATACACAATTGAAAATACATGATACAGGACATTATCATGAAATGAACACTGCCAGATGTGGGTATCCACATAGCACTGACTGATTAATCCAGAAGCAACTTCTGTCATAGATGTTAAAATATTTTAAATATCAATAATTAAAGAAAATTTGCTACAAGCAATGAAGTCTTTTGAAATTTCATTGTCTTCAAACTCAACTCATTTACTGCAGTGCACAAGTCTCGAAGTGCTTTTCACATGAACATGAGAAAAAAGTCTTAAGAAAAAAAATACCTAACTTGTTTATCTTTATTATAGGAAGTACTTCAGCTGATTCCTTTTAATTTTGTTGTTGCTATTAACATTAATACCCAACTCCAAAAACATACCCAGTTTTTCAATCATCATCTCTTCATATTATTTTTTTAAGTACCAAAAATGTGAAAAACTAATGGAAAATAATGAATTGCTTGATTTTGCCTAATTTTAAGACAGTAATTAACAGTAAATCTTTTGTGATATATGTGATTTAAATTAATGAGAGTAACTTAGACAGTAAAAGCTGAAATAAAGAAACTGCTAAGAAAACTATTCTCTACCATGAATATTCATTATGAGGATAGATATTAAAAGGTTCCAGTGGTAAAAGTTTTATATCATTGAAAGATATATGCAAATTCCACGTACAAAATTGTCAAACTGCTTTCCCAGTGAAATTAAACTCCACAATATTTTACAGCTGCATGCTTTTCTCCATCCTACTCAATTACAGAAGACGAAGCATTTACCCATTAGCAACCAGTACAGTTTCTTCATACTACCAATTTTCTAACATTATCTTGCTTGTGGAACAAGAGATATCAGAGAGAAAGAGATGCCGAACTGGTTCATGGAAGGTAATTATTCTCTTCTTCCCAACTTATCTCCTCTGCCTCCAAAATCAGAATGAGAAACAGTGCAGTTAACGATCTCTTCCAAAAGGATAATTTTCCAATAGCTCATCTTCTACATACTACAGAAGATGAGAAAACTAGAGCATTTAGCACTGTCAACTCTTTAATGCCCATAAAATCACAGAGACTGGCTGGATGAGGAAAGGCATTACACACCTTGAGAAATGGCCTCTAAGCACAAGGTACCAACTCTACCCTAAAACTGGTATCTTGGTCCTGGCATAACAGAATCAATACCTCACTTCCTTAAACTGCAGAACTCCCTAGAAAACTTACTGACAAGAACCTTTGGTCTTCATTTCTTTCAAATACTACGTTTGCACATGGGGGAAGAGGACTTAAACACTTGGGGTCTTTATTATTCATGAAATAGCAAACTATTAATATTGTTTGCGAGTATAAGCAACCTACCTTTGTTTGCACTTTCGTTTTTATAAAGGAATTTATGATTTTTCACAAAGTTTTAAAAGTAACAGGACAAAACACAAAAGATAGAGGCAGTGGGATGAAAGTAACTGTGAGACTTGCTAATGTAACTGTTTGGCCATACAATTAAATACATAAATCAACACCACTTTGAAGAATACCAGGGAGTTATTAGGTTATCTTCCATACTGAACAACCCAGTCACCTCTAAAACCTTTTTCTGATTCAAGGTTACTATATAATATTTATGCTTATGATGTTATAATTACAAAGGAAGTTCCTATGAATTAAAAGCAGGTCTGTAGGATATAAGCTGTTATCTAAGCTTTTGCAGACATAGGAAATTAACATCCAGGGTGTAGCATATTTAAAGAGCAGCGAGTCAGCCAATAAGTAATTAAAAATATTAGCACACAACACTCTTAACCTCTTGAGGAAAAATACACAGTTGCAAAAATGTTGTAAATGCAAATTTAGATGTAAAACAACAATTTTAATGATTACTTTGTAATAATTATATTCAAGTAAGCATTCACCCCAGCCACAACGCCAAAGAACCAGCCATCTTACACTAAGAAATTTAGAGGTGCCATTGTTTAATCAAGTAGCTGCTACATCATTCATTACCCACAGCTATAAAAACAAATGTGTGTGTTTTAAACTCATTACTCCCTTGTATAGAAAACTAAATAGATAAAGTTTTTAAACTTAGAGGAAGAACAATTACTTTTGGATAAATTTCTTTTAGGTAACGTACATTATCTCACTTCACTTTCCAGACAAAAAATATCTGCATCAAAATTATCCACAGCAGTACTTGTAGACTACAAAAACAGCAAATAGACTACAAAAACAGAAAAAAAAAAATAAAAAAATAAAAAAATAAACATATACAGTTTCTGCAAATTCATAGATATTTACTGAAATCTAAGGCAGAGGAGAGGAAAGCTAAACCTGTTTGACTTGCATACTGTAGCTCTATGAATTAAAAGGAGTGTGGCCAGCAGGTCAAGGGAGGTGATCTTCCCCCTCTACTCTGCCCTGGTCAGGCCTCACCTGGAGTACTGTGTCCAGTTCTGGGCTCCCCGGTACAAAAAAGACAGGGATCTCCTGGAAATAGTCCAGCGGAGGGCCACAAAGATGAGATGGGGCCTGGAGCATCTTCCCTATGAAGAAAGGCTGAGAGACCTGGGTCTGTTCAGCCTGGAGAAAAGAAGACTGAGAGGGGATCTTATCAACGTGTATGAATACCTGTGGTGTGGGAGACAGAGGGATTTGGCCAACCTCTTTTCAGTGGTTTGTGGGGACAGGACAAGGGGCAATGGCCACAAGATGGAGCACAGGAAGTTCTGCACCAACATGAGAAAGAACCTCTTCACGGTGAGGGTGACGGAGCACTGGAACAGGCTGCCCAGGGAGGCTGTGGAGTCTCCTTCTCTGGAGATATTCAAGGCTTGTCTGGATGCCTACCTGGGCAGCCTGCTCTAAGGAACTTGCTTTGGCTGGGGGGTTGGACCCAATGATCTCTAGAGGTCCCTTCCAACTCCTACAATTCTGTGATTTTGCAATTTTGATTCATGCCATATAATATAAGCACCAGTGAATTCTCTTTGGCTTTCTTAAACACATCTTGAAAACAGCGCGACAGGGAAAATTAAATCTACCTATCAAAAGCAAAGTAGTGCCAAGGACTGAACAAAAAGGAGAAAAAGATTGAGATAGAATCAAGCATTTGATATTAAATAGCTATTTCCAGAAGGGCATGGCATAGCCCCAGCATAACCTATCATATACCAGTTCTTCATGAAGATGTTGGACTTTTTTGTTTGTTTGTTTTAAATGGTGGAGGCATGGAGGGAACATGGGCAGATGTGTAGAGTGACAAAGAACAGACAGGACTGCAGCATCAAACCACTAAAACTACTGTACAAAAGTGTCTTAGCAGCAGAGATCAGGAGTAACAACAATCATTAGAGTAGCTGCAACTAGTATGTGTCACATCACTTGTTGCATCTGACATTTTTATACCAAAAATAACTGCACAGTACAAGTGTCTGTCAAAATTGACTTATTATTGGTCTGTTGTGACACATTCAGGTTTCATATAAGGTAATATTTTCACCCTTTGGACATGCCCTGGAGAACTGGGTAAACTCAAACCATGAGACAATTGATGGTTGGGCTATTTCCATACGATTCTTTCTAGTAGGTGAAGCTTTTGGGACTGTCTTTCTAATATTTTATGTCTACAATTGTTATGAGAAAGAGTAACGTGGCAAAACCAGTGACTCCAAGAGCTGGGGGTTATAGAAAAAGAAAAGCAAGATTATGAGGTATATCAAAAACATCAGATGTCAGAAACAGGAAAACAAGAATGGACTTTCACAGAGAGCTCAGGCTGTATTGTATTTCAAGCTAAATTACACTTATTTGGGGCTTCAAAGTAATTAAGTGTAAAGTAACAGATTGAAATCAATGTGGAAGTCAAGATCCTAAAATATTTTAATTTAACAAGGTATTTATCCAGTAATGTAAGGCTGGCTGAAGATCGTTGCTGATTTGAAATGAAATTTCTGTCTTTGAATGCTTTACATATCCTAGTTATCACTTTAATTGGTTTATTTTGAAGTTATTTTGAAAAAAAAAAAAAAAAGTGGTAAGACCAAGCATTTCAGTCTTGTTTCAACCAATGCTAACAGACCGTTAGAGTAGGTCCCACCCTATGATTTACAACTCTTTTGTATCTTTTAAATAACAGGAATAATTAGAATATACCTGATGCAGAGATCTGCTTCTTCTCTTGTGATCATACCAATAATGCAGTACTGGATGTTGATGCATGACTGTGACAAAAAAACGTAGCCTTTGTAAGCAAGCATGAAGCTACCAGAAAATAAAGATACCTATTATCAATTTTCAGCTCTCTTAACAGGACAAATTATATTTAAGTCTTCTTTCTGAAGCAGGTTCAAATCTGCTTGTACCAAACGTCGGAAATGAAGCTCCCAGTCTGACGGGTTATTTTCTGAATGAGAAGAGCAGCTCTTTAAATTTGCTCAGAGACGTGAATTATAGCCACAGAGAAGTAGCCCCTGACCCAGCCACAAAGGGCAGATGAGGTGCATAAAAGGCAGATATTGTTCTGACTCATTATTTTGCAGCTTTTGGATTCAAGATTTACCAAACCAGCAAAGATTACATGTGCCATAAGAACACATTACCTCTGAATATTCAATCTGTCTCTAAATAATGTGAGACACAGCTAGCAGCTATTGCCCACTGACCAGAAAAGATAACAGAGGTGAGAGGATCCATCAATTTAAATTTTCAGCTATTCTTCTGAGATTAAATAACAGAAGGAAAGAAAATAAGGGATAACAGTTGTTTAATCATCATGGAGCACAGTTTTAATTTGTTCAGCCATCAGGGTGGGAGAGGAAGGTGACAATGGTTAATTCTACCACAGGAATTTCATTCTTGAAGAGAGGCAAAAATCAGCTATGCCCTTTGTTTATGTCATGCAGTTTTGAAATAATCTGATGTTATTATTACATGGCCTAGAATTCAAGTTTTCCTTTTTACTTTTGTATCAATTATTCTGATGAAAGTATTTGCAGTAGCATAAAGATCAACTGATGCTTTTTAAGCAAATAGCTCAAAGCAGACTCTCACAGTTTATACTATTCACAAGCTGTGTTTTACAGTAGTCATCAGCTTGAATCTTTAGTCTTGCTCCATTTTTATTGCTGCATAAGTACCTCATAGCTTCCCAAGTACCACCCATAACTTCTTTTTTAAATACTTCTTTTAAAAACTTTTTTTATTATTAATCCTAAAAGAAAAAAAAAAAAAAAAAAAAAAGGAGCCTGCATTTTGATACTAGTCAACTCTTTGAATACTACCATTTCTGCAGGAATCACAACCCAAAAAAGAGAGATCTATGTAAAAAAAACTCTTGTGAAACATGATGGGATACTATTAAATATAAAATGATATGAGTCCATCCAAAACAGAGATAAAGGTGGTTGTTCTTCTGATCTCCTCACCTCCATTTTAAACCTGCCTTTTTGTAAACATAACTTTTCTTAAACCTCTCTTATTCTTCCCTCTTTATACACCCACGACCTCTAAACATGTTAAAATGTTTATCCTAACACATCATCAGATGGAGAAAAAAAACTCTTAGCCTTCAAATTAGTTCAGTGGAAGGCAACTAGTGACAAAGTAAAGTGGTAAAAGATTCGATTTATGAAGACAGTTAATTCAGGAGATAAGGATGTATCTTCTTAATTTCGTATTTACTATTTGCTTGATTTCTTGGGGAGAGGGGAGTTTGTTTTAGTTTAGTCTGTGCTTTTTATGTTTTTGGTTGTTGTTTTTGTTTAAGTCTATGTATATATAACATTATGTATCTGCAGCTTTGTCTCATAGCCATTCTCTTCATGATGGTCTTCTGCTATTCCCATTGATGGTGGTGGCACTAAGTACTGAAAAGATGATCAACCGCAGCACACATCCTACTGGATGAAACTCCACCAGCCTCCTGGGATGACAGCAGATGCTTTGATTATTCTTCATGACTTGTAAAATCCAAAACCAACCCAAGGAGGGAGCCAAAAAGCGGAAGCATGACTGACAACAGAAATATCAGGGTCCAATGGGCACTGAGGTCACTGTTTAACTAAATAAGACTTGCATGGGGAGATACAAATCAAATTAGCAAAGTGGTTACACAGCCTTTCAACTTGCTGGAAAGTTTCTTTTTGCAAGAAGAAAAAAAAAAAAAAAAAGTAATAATAATAATAAAACATTATTCAGGGTCCAAACTCAGTAGCATGCTTCGCAAGGCTAGTGCAACTGGGACACTGGAATAATAAAAGCTACCAGATACAGTAACAGGACACCAGAGGGAGGATGAAAGTTGCATTGTTTTCACTGTTTAATTGTAAAAGTAAGAATAGAGGAATTCCAGAAACAAATATGCAGCCACAATCAGTTTGCTGATATATAGTTCACAGAAATTAGGAAAAAAATGAATTTCTGAAAGTTGCATAGGCTCAAATTTAGATTTATCAGTATGGAATTTACTTGGAGAATTTATTAACCCATTATTAACCCTTCACACAATTGTTTTGCTTAGTAGATTTAGAATTCAGTTCTAAACATAGACCTCATTTTTAGATCCCAGAGGCAAGATACCCTCTAATGGAGGCCAGAATTCAAATTCTGTCACAGAAGGAAACCTGAACTGTAAGGGATTCTCACGTCTGTAGTGTGGCGCATCTTCAGTTTGCTTCATGCAGTCAAGTTCTCCTAAGTTTTCTGAAAAAATAAATTCCAATACTGACCATTTTGTCAAATGTTTTGAATAATGATAATTCCAGAAAAAAATGTGACACAATAAACTTTATGTACATTTAATATAGCAGCTATTTTATATTATACAGAAAAAAAATACTAATGATTTTCTTAATGGAACTGAGGGCCAAGTTGAAGAAAGTATTTTTCACTGTAAAATATAGTGACATTTTACTGGGACATTTTTTCAGGCCATGAAGATTTCTATGCAAATGAGTTGCTAACAGATAAACAATGCTGTTCGAAAATCAAAGTGAAGCATGTCTAATTTTTAAAGCAAAACCAAAGCTATACAAGGTTTTCATTTGGTACTTTCCAACTACTCTACTCAGTTTGACAAGGAGAAAGGAAAAAAATAGAATGAATAAGTCCCTGAATTTATGGTACAATTAGGGCAAGCTTTGCATCACACATGAGACTTCTAACTGGATTACATGACTCACCTCACCTTGTGGGAAGAGGAGTACCAGATCTGTGAGCACAAACTTCATTTCTGGTTACCAAATTAGTATAAATGCCATACCAACAATTAACTCATATGAAGAGAAGGGGCCAATTTCTTGCAAAGAGTTTATGGAGCTTTTACCTATTAGTTCTAGGTTATGAGAACATAACTTTGAATCAGCTTCCTGACATCTCAGAGATTCATCTTGAACACCAGTAATAGTGGCATCGCTGGCTTGCTGTGCTCCAGACACTAGGCTCAGAAGAAGGATTTCATGACTCAGAGAACTACCAACAGTGATATTTAGTTAAATGATCATCAGTCACCAAGAAAAAATACATTTTAAAAAATGTATGATTTTCTGCTGTGCTCTGCACTCACTGTAATCAGCAAGTTCTGCTGGAATCCAAGTGGGGGAAATTTTTCATCAACACAGGCATATCAATTATGAGAATGCCAGCCCTGCTGGAAGCCAGACTCAAACTGTTAGTAGTTAGGCTGTTTATGAGATAGCAGGAGCAAAACAGTAGAAAAGTATAAAATAAATGGAATCCTTAACAGAAACAGTTAGGTTAGAATTACATACAACTAGCATGCAACTCCCAGGTCACAAAACGATAATTGTTTCCTCCCTCATTTCTTCAGTGGAGCTTGTGGTTGTGTTTGTGGGTTGGTTTGTTGTTATTGTTGTTTTCTCCCAAATTAACTCTCTAAACATGCTCACATGCTGTCCAGGTATTTTAAAACACGGGTAGTTTTGGAAATACCAATACATGAACTATTTTTAGTGACACCCTCACCCACTGCAGTGCGATCATTTTTGCTGCTAACCACAAATACAGAACACAATCCTGACCAAAGATAACCTAGTTGATACTGTTTCCCTTTATATTATAGGCATCAACAACACGAAAACACTTCTATAAAACTTGCCTTGGGACTTATATTAGGCCTGAAGTTTGTAAAATACCATTTTGCATTTGGTAACTACACACTGATTACTAAATAACATGAACAGACTGATTTTGAAAAGGAATTCCTACTGAACAAGGCTTGCTAAGAGCACTTACATCAAAGAACTGCCCCCCTCCCATGCTCCATCCTCCACCTCAAATATCAGTATAGTTACTAGGATGAAGAGAGATTTTAGCATATACTCCTACTGGATTCTAGAGCCAAGTTCCTTGAGAGACCCTAAAGCTGTTTGAGGCATGCTCCAATTGTTGGCATATGTACACACAATCTCCATGCTGAGACAAAAATATCTGGGAAAAATGGTTTGTTCTGGTTATCACTATTTCTGTCCAAATATATACAGACATACAATGTTACTTCTGGTAACTCTGAATCTTTTACTGAGTCTTCTGAAATCCTCGCAGGTCCCTGAAGAAGCTGAAGGTTCCTGAATAAATTAATGCTTTCATTTCCATGAAAACATGCATACCTGTCTCTAGAGCACAATGTCAATACTTCATTTTGGTCCTATGTCTTTTTGTAATCAAAATGTAGCTTGTTAAAATACCTACTTGTGTACTACTCTGTGATCAGAGAGCATTACCATCAGATGACTTCCAACAAAGTCCCTATTATTAGGGTACACAGACTAGAAATCCACTTATTAATACAAAAAACAACGGTGTAATTTTTGTTGTGGTGGTGGTGTTAAGAGGAAAAAAAAAAGAGAGGTGGTGGGTGAGTGGAATTCCAAGCCAGTGACCTAGGCAGTAAAAGTATGTTGATTTATAAGAACTAAGAACCTGGGCCAGCAAGTATAAATACACATTTCCTCCAGGAAAGAACCAAACATATGGCTTTGTAAATGACTCCATAAAACTTCCATATGGCTTTATAAATTATCTTTTCCTTACCTATGCTGTATTTGATCCAATATTTGTTATCTTTATTACCACACAGTTTATTATATTCCAGAACCATAATCCATCATGCTTACCAGCACTACATAAGCATAACCTGAGAAGGATTTTTTTAATGGCTTACATACAAAATGAGTAAAAATGTAGTCAGTCTTCAATAGCAGAAGGATATTGTACAATCTCATCTGATTCATCCCAAGATGTTCGCTAGATTTACAGATATATCAAGGATAATATATACACCCCAACTCTGCCAGTGGAAAATCACTAACATGCTGATTTACTTGCTGCTTTGTCCATGAACTATTACACACAGTTAGTTGCATTATGACCTCTTCCACCTTGCTGTGAAAAGTAACTCAGATGAATTATTTACTCTGCTGACTACTTAGCCCCTTTCACTGAATAAAAGCAACTATCTTCCAACCATACAGAAAACTGGCATTGTTCGGTTTTAATATTTTTACAAAGGAATTGCCATATTATTTCTCTGGTGTCTTTCAGAGCTAAAATAATTCATATTATTAAGTACCACAGTTTTATGGCCACAAATCAGTCAGTAGCTCACTTGGTTCTATTGATTCAGTCTGGGAACAGAAATTTACCTACTAATTACAAAAAATATGTACAAAAAAATCCTATCTGTCAACCACAGCTGTGCAACAACCACTAGCCTACGTTACTTGTGCAAGATGAATGGAAGTGAGATCTTATCTCTTATACACGATCCAGAGAGATATCAGTTCCAGAAGACAGAAAAAGGATTACTGAATTTTGAGACACATACACATTATACACAACACAGAACCTGTGTATTGAAATTATTTCAAATAATATTTTTACTTAAAAAATATATGCGAGTCTCGCCACTGATTTTCATTAAATATATCTTGCCAGCTTGGCTTTTTCTCAGTTCGAGGTCTGATAGACTGCTATCAGTTCAAACAAAAATGACTCAGGTTAACACTTTGAGGGAATATGAGTGTGTTTTTTTTTCTGAAAAATTTTACTGAAAATATTTGAAGTGTTAATAAAAAACGCTTTTACAAAGATGACAAACAAAGCTAATAGCAATCCAACATTAATTACCACTTTTAACTAATGAAACAAAACTTCAAAAAGTCAAAAACAGCTATTTGAATGTATGTATATATTGTGAAACTGTAAACATTGTTGTACAGAATTCAAAATTATTTAGAGCATGTAGCCTCTATGACATACTAGCTTACGTTCAGAATTTAAGAAGTGTTGTGACTGTGCACTTAGGCACATGGTCTAAAATTTGGGGTAGACCTGTGTGGTGCCAGGAGTTGAACTCGATGATCCTTATGGATCCCTTCCAACTCAGGATATTCTATGATTCTATGACTGTTGGAGAGTGGAAGCGAAGTCATAGCACACTTGTCAAGACATAAAGGGAATTATGGGAACTGCAGATGAGAAAGGAAAAGATTTATCCAAGTTTAAAAAAAAAAAAAAAAAAAAAAATCACTCAACCTTAACTCTGCTTTTCTTTGACACACGTTGACATACTTTTGTCAGTTCATTTTTACCCAGAATACATGCTATGAAATAAAACTTTCTCATACTTTGACTATAATAAATAGAAGGTGCTATAGCTTGAGTAAGAGGGAGGAGGGGGAGAGAATAAAAGAACTAGTGCTGGGAAATCCAGGGAAGAGAATCATCAAATGTAAGTGCATATATTAACCTACACCCAGCAGCAAATACAATATACTGATAAAAGTGAAAATTACTGATGTCATGTTTAGTACTGAAGCTTAAAATAATTTTGTTGGGGATAAGAGAAGGGGAAGAGTATGTGTGTTAAAGTATTTTTGAAAGGTCGCACTATTTCAAATCAGAAAAAAATCTGTAATTCATACCATTATTGCAATGTACAGAATTCCGTTCTCTCCTGAGCAATAGATGCTTCTCTGTTAAATATGGAGATGTGCAATAACTTTGTGAAATCTGGTAGAGAAAGACCATGTCTCAAAAGAATAGCCACAGTGAGCCGAAACCTGCAACAGAAGACACCACTACTTTTGTATTTCTAAGAGAAAATAGCTATAGGGGAAGGGGGAATTCTCTTGAGCAATAGAGAATTCTCATTATTGCAGAGCAGATTTTTAATAGGTAAAATAAAAAATTCTGCACTTGAATTTGACCATGGTAGCATGTTTAACTTGCCTTCACTTGCAAAATGGTAGTTTCTTTTGAATCATTATAAGCAATTGATTTTTGTCTTCTTATATGCCACCTTCATGTTCTAACAGAAGATGCTGAGATGAACGTGTCAAGCTTCAACAACATATAGAAGGCATTGTGCTCAGAGGGACAATTCTTCCATATGCATTAACCTGTTTGAACTAATGCAAACTCTAGAAGTGTGAAGCAAAGGAACACCGCAGGAGAGATTTTAATATTTGTTGACGCCGCTTAATAGATTAGTTGCAGTCTAAGCTTGCTGTGTAGAAGGATGATACAAAACTTTCTCTGTGCACCTGAACATAGGGGCCCAAAAGTAATTTTCACTATTAATGTGTCCCAAGGAATACTGAGATCTAAGGTAGTTATTGTGTACAATTTCCAATTTCTTTTAGCTTCCTTCTTAGTACTTAAAAGAAATGTTGAATTAACATCCTTGTGGAATAAAGTCCTTGATTTATTCTCAGAATGGACACTATCACACCCTAAATATTTTACCTTTCTTCATCTTCCCTGTTAGCACGGTTGAAGATGAACCTAGGCAGCAAAATATAAGCAGAGATTTTTTTTTCATTTATTCCATTATTTCTCTCCTTAGGTTACCTTTACGTATGATGGCTGAAGTAAAGCAAGGGTGAATATGCAGACAAAAGTGAAGTCATGCAACTAACTCAGTGCTTCAGCTGAGAAATAATGAGTGCAAAAATTTTTTAGCCATTTCATAAAATTTTGAATTGGCTGTTAAGGCTGTTTTGACTATTCGCAAAATGATCAATTTGACTGAAAGTCAGGCTTAAATTACAAATTTCAATGTTATTTCTTAGCTTTAAAACAAACTTACTTGACATTTACGATGTACAGCTCAGAGCAACTTCTTTGAATTAAGACTTTGTGCATGAGTGTGTCATCTTGTTTTTGAAAGAGGAAACATACAGTAGTCATAGAATATCCTGCGTTGGAAGGGACCCATAAGGATCATGAAGTCCAGCTCCTGGCCCCACACAGGTCTACCCAAAAGCTTAGACCATGAGACTAAGTGCACAGTCCAAAATGTTAAATTCAGACAGACTTGGTGCAATGACTACTTCCCTGGGGAGCCTGTTCCAGTGTGAGACCACCCTCTCAGTGAAGAATCGCTTCCTGATGAATCTCTTGCCTAAATCTCCCCTGCCTCAGCTTGACACCATTCCCACGGGTCCTATCACTGGTGATTAAGGACAATAGGTCAGTGCCTGCCCTTCCACTCCCCTTCATGAGGAAGCTGTAGACCGCAATGAGGTCTCCCCTCAGTCTAAACTACTAGTCCTAAACTAGAAGTTATTTTATGTGTTTCAGACCAACTTGATTGTTCGTAAAACTTCAGAACCTTAGATATTTTTCCTTGCAATATTAGTGTTAAATAATCCATTTTGTAAGCATAACTTTACAGGCAAGACCTGTAGAAAGACTGAAATCTGTTTTTACCACATACATTAATTTTAAAATTTAAAATAATAAAAAAACCTTCCTATAAGGCTTTGATTAGTAATGACCTGTTATTAGAAGTTTTACTGCTTCCAGAAGAAGCTTCTACTGATGTTAGCAGGTATGCAAATAGGAAAAATAGTTGTGTTTGTGTTTTTTTTTTTTTTGACATTGATGAGATAGGTATGAGGTTTACTGAGCTTTCTACCATGAAAATACAACTGTTTCATGTTTAAAGAAGGGATGAACAAATTACTTCAGTTGAGATGATAGTGCAGTCAAAAAAGGTAGTGATTTTAGACTGGGGTTTCATTCAATTAGTTACAAGCAGAGCAAATAAACCAACCATCACTAGTAAAAACACAAAGAGTTGCTTAGAGCCAGTATCAAAATTTACTTTTAACAATGAGAAAAAAAATAAATGAAGTGTCTTTGAGCTTGGATAATTGTAAAACTTCTGATATTAGGTATACATGTGTACACAAATCTAAATACATTGCCGTGCTCTCAGACAAATCAATGTCTCAGTTAAGAGGAGTAAAGTTCACTAGTCAGGAAAATGTATCCCTTTGTTATCATAAACTTTTTTTTTATTTAGTTACTGAATAGTCTTATAAGATTGATAACATAGCGTAGCAGTACATGCATAGCAATACATAAACAAAAACACCAAAAACATCTATATCCAGTAAACATGCACAAAAATGCTCCAATAAAGTTTTTCAAATTGGTCATGCTTTTTTTTTTATGGAAGGACAAACAGAAAAAAAGTTACATGACTAACTAGATTGGTTAGTTTGTTTTGGGGTTGGTTTGTTTTTAACTATGACAGTTATTGTTGTCATATTATGATATTCCATACAATGTAATACTTTGTGACATGTTTAATATCACTCATTTGCCTTACATCTAGTATTTAACATTGCTTCTACAGTTACTCCTTTTCTGAATCTTCACCGCTTCAAATCTAAGTATATTACATTTATGTTACGTATTCATATCAAATCTTATTTTGAAGGCTGCACTCAGGTGCATTCATCTAGTAACAAATATCAAAGCATGTCATTACATTTCTTAATTCCAAAATTATTTAGCATGTTCAAGACCTTAGTGCCTAATTCTCTATTTGGTGATAGGTGGATGTACAGCAATTGCAGCTATTTTAACACTGATAATATAGTAGCAATACACACTGATGCCATAATACATTGGTATCATCAAATTCCGGGCTTCCTACATCAACACTGGCATTGCTACCTAACTGATAACATCATATACTGTTACAATGCCATTCACCTGACTGCTAGTGGTTGCCATCTACTACTAAAATAAAACAATAAGTTTTTAGTATCATCAATTTTGAAAAAAAAAAAAAAAAAAAAAAAAAAAAGATTTTATGTCTAAGGTAAGCAGTTGCCAAGAAGCAGAAGTTGCAGACTAAAATCTACTTAATAATATAATTTGATCTTTTCTGCAAGGAGGGTGAGGAAAAACAGGATTCTGTGATTTTAATACCTAAAATAAGAACAGTAGGCTCAGGATCCAGAGAATATATGTAATAACCAATGTGCAGATTAATTTCTCTGACCTCTTAGGACAGTTCATTCTGGTTTGTTCTAAGCTGCCTAATTTTCTATTTTCTATTCTACAAATAGAAGACAGGGTAAGCACATCTAGCAACAAAATAAGCTTGAAGACATACATTTCAACTAACATTTCAACTAAATGTTAGTTTTTTTATAGGGAAAATTATATTGAAGCTCTGACAAGAACTGGCAGCTCATCATATAAATGACCCAGTGAAAGTTTTCTAATTCAGCACAAGTCACATACCTCCACAGAAGAAATACAATTTAGATTTTTCCCTACGAAGGACATTTTAACCAAAATTTCACACACACAAAAAAAAAGTAGTACTTTGGAGCCTGAATTTCTTTTCTATGTAAATAACCATATATATATATATATATATATATATATATATATATATATATATTCATTCAAACTTAAACTTCTGTAGGAATAAAAATGTAGTACAAATAACTTCTTGACATGCGTGCACACAAATTCTTAAGTATAACAGAACATACCACCAACAGAAATAAAACTGTCAGTTTCCTGGTCCATGTTGAACAAAGCCAAAGCAAAATACAGTATTGTATAAAAATAGACTTCTTAAAGTATGGTTTTCTTGTTATTGTGTATTTTCCAAACTATTCCAAGTAGACACATTCTTACGTCTAACCACAACACCTTGAAGCTAATGAGGGTTCACTCTCAGAGTCAAATTTGAACACTGTCTGCCAAAGGATAAACACAAACACCTACATGTGATATTATTCTGATTTCCAACAGAGATCTCCACATTAATCCTGTAAGGACTACCTACAATAATATTAGTATCAACTGAACAACAAAAATAATTCATTTTCAGCCAGTTGCTTCTCTCAAAGCAAAGTTCTATAGAATTGGAACTGTTTTTTGCATGCAACAATTTACAGATAATTTGATAGTTTAAATTCCACCTACCACAAACAGACATGTGAAGAACAGAAAGCTAAAGGGCTGAGGGAAAAGATGGAGACTCTGAGGTTTGACAAGTTGTGATTATTAACAGTGAAGTAGAATTTGGGGAGGGGAGGGGGATTATTTTGGAATTTTCCAACTAAAAAATGCAGGTACAGAGAAATTAAAAATCCTGTAGAAATCCTGTAACAAAAGAGATGAATTCAGGCTACATGTTTTAAGCTAAAGCACTAATGAGTGGAATAACCTTCCTCTTTCATGTGATGCATGTAAGCAGAATCCTTTGCATTGCTCAATAAACCATATGCTGACTTAAACTACTTTTCAGAAATCTGTTGCAAGTCCTTGAGAATTTCTCTTTGAAATAACCTTATGCTATTTCGTGTATAGGTAAAATGTATTCCTTATAGTCTAGGTCCTTTGACAATTTTGTATTCTAATTAGTTTCCATTGGGATAGAAAACACAGTTCTTCTCAGGACCATATATTTAGCCCGTGTCCTCATTAATTCCCTTCTTTAAAGAGAAAAAGTCATCACAATCATAGCCAGTTGATAACCAAGTTTTGGTAGAGTTTTTGTAAGACATAGTCTTATCATAAGAATTCCTGCAGTAAAATTTCCATTTAGAGATCTGATTACCAATTTCATTTTTTGATCAATTTGCATCAGCTACCTGCAATTCAGTCTTTGAATGCAATAAGAGCCAACAGACAGCTCAGAAAGCTTCATCTAACTAGTCCTTGCTAGTCATTTTTTTTTATATTTTTTTTTTTTTTTTAGAATGAGTATTTCTGAAAGTGTTTTCAAGTAAAAAAAAAAAAAAACAAACTCATCACCCATAGGTGAAAGTTGCAGGAGCAAGAGAACAAAAAAATGCAATCCAAACATAGATGTGTTTTCACATGTGGAAGTTTAGAAAGCCAGAGATAATCATTTCAAATTAAACAAGGCATACTGCAACACTTTTTCTAGAGACTTGCTGTGTCTCCGAAGTGATACCCTCTATTATTTTAAGAAAAACAATTTACTGAGAATTGTAGTAATTTGTGGTTTATTTATTTATTTATTTTTGGTTGCCTAGAGACTATGAGGTGAGCATTAGACTGAAGTTAATTAGGACCAATAATTGATGCCATCTGCTATGATTTCTGAGTATTAAGATTTTGTTTAACGCCTCAGCTTTGCTGGTATCTAGCATTCAGTCAGCTGAACCAGCACTGTAACCAGGTAAGCACATTAACCACCAGATTGCAAGCAGAAAGGTGATGTACCCAGTCCTCAGTACACAAGGAAAGCAATATTTCTGCATGGAAATGATAAGTCTACTTGAGGATTTTTGGAGCATTACTCTAGTGTTCACGCAGTACAAAACAGCTACTAAATTAACAGGAACAAATAAAAGGCTACATAGAAATTTCTAAAAAGTTCTTTGGTATCAATAAATCTAATATTTCACAGCAACACTTTTGGAAGATATTTGTACAAAACACAGAGAAGGCTGCTCTTTGAAGCTCTCCCACTGAGTACATCCACCTTTCTGAAATCAACAGACCTTGGAGAATAGCTCTAAAAACTGCACGTCACAGGTGTCTTAAATTCTTACTGGGCCAAATAAAACTGTTAGCATTACATTTATTTCTTTTAATATATCCAAATAGTCTCTATTTTCCTATTATTTTGTTTTTCTGCTGCCAAATTAATTCAAGAATAGTATGCATCTACATAAGATTGAATTACAGAAGCTGATGTTTAGTTCACTGAACTCAAACTATACTCACTCAATATTTAGAAAGTTAATGAACAAAAGGACTTTATTTTTTTGTTGCTGTTTTATCCTCTGCTGCTGGCACTGGTGTTCCACTTAATGACAGTTACGTTACTGTAAAAAAAATAAAAATAAAAAATTCCCAGGGTCTGCGAAGATCATCAGTAAAGATCACCTTAGTAACCTGGAAAAAGTGAAGAGACATTTCATCACATCTCTTGTGACAATAAAGAATAACTTGTCTGAATTTCTTTCTGTAAAATGACACTGAAAATTTCCAACATATGGGGAATTCTCTCAAAGATTAGCATTATGTTTTTTAGTAATTTCAAAGGCACTTCTATATTATACTTCATATTCATTTGCCATGAAGGCAACAACATTCCTGAGATCATAAAAATCAGAAAATATTGACAATTTAGCCTTTTTCTTTTTTCTTTAATGGAAAAAGAAATGAAGCTGTTGGGAATCTATAAAACAGATTGAGAAGTAGCATTCTACTTACTTTTCCCACTGATAAGCATTACCTTGTGTTAGCTAACATACCAGTAGAAACAAAAAGTGTAAAAGAAAATAAAATCTGGTAACTTGAAGACTACAAACAAAAACTAGTCTGTACATATTTGCTTTTTTCATTGTCTTATCTGCATTGATGTTATATCTGGAGAAAAAAAAAAAAAAAAAAAAAAAGATACAGTATACCTAGGTTTGATTACTTTGGCACCAAATGTGGAATACCTGAGCATTGAATCTGATGTGCTTTTTTTTTTTTTTTTTTTTTTTTCTTTTTCACTTGCCATTCTTCACATAGGTCCATTCTTAATTTTTTCTTAAACAAACATTGTGAAAAAGACTCAAATTACTATTTCTTTAGAAGGGTTGAAAAATGTCATGGTAATTGAGAAACAGCTGGCTATTACTGTGACAATAACACATCAAACAAAGATCTTTTCCACTGGAATATGTTCCTGCCCCTGATTATAGGTTAAAATCCCAGAATTAAAAAGTCATTCATAAGGATTTGAAAGCCTGAGCTTACAACTTGGCCTCCCTATGTGCCTGCTTTCACAGAGCCGTGGGATGCTACTCCATCACTGCTCACAAGAGCAAACAAACAGAACAACAACATGGCTATTGGGAACATCTTTAAACTATAAATGGTTATTAACTGAGATATGGTACATGCTGCGTGCCTTATTATGGTCTAGCAAAACAACTGTGACTGAAAAACTCCAGAAGCCTTAAGATTTCCCTACTTAATATAAAATACTTGAGCAACACTATTATTTCTTAGGCAATTTCTATGTCAGTGGCCATCGTGCATTTACATTTTGTAGGTATTAATGCATTAACATAATTTCTTTAATCAAAAGAAAGCATTTTCTTCACCTCTTACTGCCATTTTCTATTGATTTAACAGGATGCATAGAAAGGGAAATGCACTTAAACTGAGTTTTTAAAGATATTTTGATACTTTATAAAATTCAACAGTGCATGAGAATAGTGTATTTGTTCACAGTGTAAATGATGATAAACTATACTTTTCTTGCATCTAAATGGCAGCAAATCAGTCCTGAACCAGACGCAGTTTACACCAAACAACTGTAGACCACAAGACACCACTCACAAGCTTTGGTCTGAAATACAGAACTGAATTTCTGAATGGTTTTCTCTACAACATACATAAATGAAGATCCATGCTGGAGTCTAAGTTCCAACTGAATTTAAGAGGAATTAATGTGGTTTAGTCTGCAGTACACAAACACCACATGTTTACCATTTGCTACAGATGCTACATGCATCATATTGCCCACTACTGTGACAATGCTGGGTTGCTGCTGCAGGCTAGAAAAATACTTCTCTCTTTTTCAACAAATGAATTTTGTTTACTGCCTTTGCTGTTCACTGAGTGAAAAACCATCACATTTGGAGCTGAAAATGCAATAGAATCAGTAGATAAACTCAGCAGATCCGTACAGCTAATTGTTTTGCTTTTGGCTATGGCATATGTATTACTTGACTGCTAATTTCACGCTCTGATACTGCTTCTTTATAGCAGCAGATGAAACTGAAGCTCTAGTACCCCATTCAAATAGGCTGATAAATATGTATTCCACCCCTTCGCAATATGTTTGACACACTCCTCACCCATTGTTATGCTTCTCTTTTATGAAGTCTAAATCCCCCCACTAATTTAGCTCTTATTAGCCATTGTCACACCAAACATATATGCTTCTAGCATAATTCAATATGCAAAGAAGAATTCTCATTTTGCTGTTCACAGAAATCCTCTTACAAGCTGAATGCATCTCTAGAGTACTTAGGTTTGAGGTTTTTTTTTTTCCTCTTTTTTTGGCATAATACAAACCAACACACTGCTGTCACTTCTGAGAAGCTTCAAGAGAGTAAGAGCAACACATTTCCCTGCAAATGGATAAACAAACACTAAAGGAATCATACAATTCCATTTGCACAACTGAACCCCTAAATTCCAACTGAGATTCTGATTCCTTTTGGGAACAGCAAGTATTGCAACTTGAGTTAATTTAGATCTAGCTTTGAGGATTAAGTTGACAGAGTAGCTGTGCATTGGCAGTCTAAGTGGGTTGCTAAAAACTAAAACTCTGGCTGCTTCCTGGACTACTGGACACTGCTTTGAAAGCAACATTTCTAGTACTATCTTTAAAAGAAGTTAAAAAAATAATAATCAATAATATAGCTATATATAAAATTCATGACAATTACGCAATAGTAGATCAAATGATTAAAAGAAAAAATGATTATAAAATTAAGCATAAATAGGATGAAAATAAAAAGAATGGAAAGTAAATTTAAGGAGACAAATCCTACTGGTCTAATTCAAATACATACGCATTTCCACTAAGATACTATAGTAAGATTACATGAACTTACACTGCTGATACACCAGGGAACATCTGCTATACTTTAGCTGTGAAAGAACATGTAACTGTTCCAACTCCATATTATGAAGAGCTGTGCCAATTAATACCGACCTCACTTTTTTTTTTTTTTCTTTGGAGTTATTTTGGGTATTTGGGTAATTAAGGAGAGAATCAAAACCAGACAATAGATAGTAGATAGGAGGTGGAAAATGAAACAAAATTTTGGAAAGATGGGGTGTTCCAGACAGGTCAAGAATGAGAGGATCCATAATGAGTAAAAGCCTTTATATTCAAGTATGAAATCTAAGATGTGAAAAAAGCACTACTTTGACCAAACTTCCAAGTTCATACTTGTTTACTAAATTCACAAATATATACAAAGTCATGCATTTCTACACAAAAATAAACACACTCAAACATGTCATACATGCAATTTTAGATCCTGGGCAACACAACATTTGTTCCTATAGAACAAATCTTCACTGCCTAGCAACGAGAGCTATTTTTATGTCAAACTGTAATAATTCAACATTTCAGCTGCCTTTACTGAGATGAGGAAAGGGGGAGACCACTTAAATCCCATCTCTTCAATGCTCTGACACTTGAACTTTTGAAAAATATAATTCACTCTTTTACAGAAGCCAAGTTCAGAGAATTTCATCATACATCATTCATCATTCTCAACTGCAAATTTGAGAAAAAATCTGAGTGACAGAAAAGGTCACATCAGCAAACCACTCCTTTGGTCCCATGTATGGGTATGTTTTACTGTTATCATTTATATTTCCTATTTTCAGTATCCTCTGTAGTCTTGGAGGCAATAAAAAATGCCTGTGAAGGTAATACTGCCAAATACTGAAGAAATAGCTTGGTTACTTAGGCTAGGAGAGGAAGGACAGGGAAAGCTTTGGAATTCATATGCTGATTTTAGTGCATTAGAAATCAGAACTGACTGTAACCCATCTTTAAAGAGTAGTGATCAGCTGTGCTATAAATAAAATTTAAGACATTTACATAGTTCAAGTAGTCTAAATATCAGTATTTCTGGCCTCATATGAACATAGAAAAAAATCTAAATACTTTGAAGTCAGATTAAGGTTCAGTCTGATGAAGTGATTGGACCACATTTGATAAGATACATGCATGTGCAAGCTACATACAGCATATGTATAAATATAGTATGAGGAAAGAATTAGGAAAGAAGTCATACTGGAGACCTTATCCTTCTGAATTCTATGAGCAACCCAAACAAATAAGAGTGTGGTATTGAATGGTATTTTAAAAAGGATGCTGACATTGCAGCATCTCTCTAAACAGACGCTTTTGAAATGCTCATGGAGAGCACTTCTTAAATGCATGAAGCATCCTATGGTTATTAATAGGTTATTCAAGAAATTGTGCCAAAAATGATTACATCAATTCCAGTATCACTAGTGGCTTAGATAATTTATGAGATTGGTGCACTACACTTCTAAGTGTAGATAGTAACAAGAAATACCTAGAGATATAAGCAGGGTGTTGGTACATGTGCTAATTTGTAATCCATAATCTTCATGCACATTTCTGTACATAAAGTTAAAGGCATCTATGTATCTCCATAAGGAAGCACAAGTGGGTATGAATATTCATAATATTTTTCCATCCTGCATGTAGAATGCATAGAATATAATTGCAAATCTATGGAAGAAGAATGTCTGTAGGTTTTTAAAACATACAAGTATGGCAAATACAAATATTAATGGTAGTGATGAAGTTCAGGCAGCACACCTGCAGACACAGCATTTTGAGTGTTATTTTCATTATTATTATTATTCCTTTTAACCTTATGATCCAAAACACAAGCAAGTAGACCATTTTGACATTCATTTCACATACCTAAACAACACTGCACAAACCACCACCTTTTTTAACCTCTGTTTTTCCCTCTGGCCATAACCAGTTATCAAGTGGTTGGACAGGAAAACAGCCACCTGTAAAACGTCTGAATCTAACTTAGCTCAGCTGCATTCAGTGATTTCCAGTGCAAATAAGAGGCTAACACCAGGGCACCATGCAACCCTATTCCATATTTACAAATATAACCCTATGCTATCTTCATTTCTACTTTGGAGTGACATAGCCATTCTGGGTCATTACAGTGGCTGTGGTATGGTTGTGTCACTGAGAACCCTGCACTTACAAAGCAAATAAAACCAAGCTTAGAAGCTTAATACAGATTTATTATTATTATTATTTATTTATTTATTTTGCAGTTAAACATTCTAATTCCATGTTACTGTAGGCTGTTTGATATCCTCAGACTACCTAATTAATCACCAAAGCTGTATGCTAGTTTTCAGTTTATTTGGCCTAGGTTTCTACCATTAGAACTACTTCTAGAACATTGCTATGTGTGTGATAAAGGCAGTGTAAATATGGAGTTATAACCATAACATTTTAGAGGATATAAAGAATAAGCACACACAACAGCAGCCTAGAGTCTTTAGTATTCAAGTGGGCAAAATAAATTCCAACAGGCCTATAAACTTTCTGTCCTCAAAAGTCTTTATTTTAAAAATTAGTCGCATAACATCAGTAACAAGAAATAACTACATTTATTGCTTGAATTTTTTGTTCCCTGTCCCGCAATCTCCTCTCTGGCTTTCACTCTCCTTTGGAACACTGCCCATCCAAGTCTAGGCAGGCAACAAAACAACCATTTTGATCTTCACTAGGAATATCAAGGCTACAATATTGACCATTAGATATAGCTGTTGATCATTCTCAAAGTTCGCTATACAAAAACATTCTTCAATGAAGTAACCAATTAATATATATCTAGTATATTGAAAAGGAAAACCAATATATAATAAAACTCAACATTTTGATTAGTGTTTGATAATTTTAAAATAAAAAAATATTCAAAAAACATCTATACTTTTTAATATGTATTTTTACCTCAGTCATGTGAAAACTTTAGTCTGTGAAAACTAGGTCAGATGATGTAATTTCATTCATGTAATTCTCTTTTTCTTTCCATTCAGTTTTCATTCTTCTATGGCTTAAACCCAAGGAAACATTACTTCAAGAAATAATCAGGACTATGCAGTTGCTGGGTTTTTGTTTTGTTGTTTTATTGTTTACTATCATTTTTATTTTTTAACTCTATGATTATATTAAGAATCTTTAGCCAGCCATAGTGAAGTTTTAACATAGGCCTAACATAGGCAAGATGGAACATAGGCAAAATAGGAAAGAGAATAAAAATATAAAAGTTCTACTTACTAGCATTCTCCTCATTTTAAATAATAATAATAATAAAGGATGCTAAGAGTACTTGTCTCACAACTGCAGCTAACATTATAGCAAGAGGGACAAATGCCCACATGTTATTGTAGTAGGAACACTCAGTCAGTAGGACTTACAATGATTAAAACCCATCAGTTAAAGTTATTGCAATTTCATCCCGGAGTGATGGGGGTTGGGGAGACCACAACACAACACCTTTTCTATGATGGACAGTTGGACAGTTACAGCACAGAATCATCTTTAACAGCTCATTTCAGTCACTAGTGATAATTCAAGATCATAGGAAAAAAAACAAACATCCAATAGAAATGAAATAAACTATTATGTCCCCTTCACTTTATCCCCTAACATAGAACTTACTGTACTAAACACAGCAATAGTGAAAACTTCCATTTTTGTCGTATTTCAGACAGATTTAAATGACCATTAAATTCAAAAATGCAACATGTAAATCTTTTATTTCACAAGGAATAATTAATAGACCTGCAAGATGCAATAGCATCTTTATATGGTACCACTACCAACAAGACACTACAAACCACACAAAAGATGGGTGTTTCACATCTGTTTCTGTTGGAACAGTACTGAAAACTGATCTTCTATGTGTAGCTATTTCATTGTCAAATAAAGCTTAAGCAGTATAAATCATGACCATAACCCACAAGCAGCGCAGATCTGCTGCTTGAGGAAACACTCAGATGTATTACAGTCAGCATCATTAATGCTTTGTCACTTTCAAAGAAATGGAAAACTTCACATCCTTTAGATCACTAAGATAACCTTGTTAGCAGATATATCTTGCAGAGAAAGGAACCAAATTTTAGATTATTTTTGAGATGATAGACTTCGTAGGTATTAGAGCTACTATAATGCAAAATGAACATTAAGATTTTTTTTTTTTTGAAATATTAACCATTAGAGATATTCAAGTTATTCAACTCTAATGCCTTATATGGCCTAGTTTTTCAGAATTGGAAATAACAAAGCATTCTGAAAAAAAAAAAAAAAAAAAAAAAAATCAGGCACCTTGGAAAATGGCTAATATTTGAGTTGCTTTTCAGTTTCTTTAAGTTGCAGATGTTTCACCTGACTTGGGTTTTTCCTACACAGGGGCAGAAGAGAACACCCTTCAAAGAAAAACGTTCAAAAAACACCAGTTTCTTGAAAGAATTCCTTACAAAGCAAGATTAAAGGACTGACAGTATGTATTCTCATTTAATCACCAAAGAAAGATTAAGGTATTTGCCTGAAGTATCTGAAGACTGCTGCTTATGGAAACAGATATAACAAGGCAAAAACAAGACAAGAAATCCCAGCTAACACAACAGACTTTCTGACTGTGTGATGACAATGTGATACTGATGAAAAATCCTTCTCAGTGATTGAGCAGAAGATAGTCTTTTAAAATTAACTCAAAAGAAAAAAAATCATAACACAGACAAACTTACTTACATTTTTACAGGATGACAGAGATGGAAAAGTTTATTCTTCTTGCCAAATAAGCCTACAATAGCTATGCAGAATAAATGTGCGCTATAGCTGTTAAATAGTTAGGTGTAACTGAGTTTACTAAAATATTGAGTAAATATTATATGTAAGCATATAAAATGCTAAATTAAATGCACAGCTGAATTTCTAATGATTGTCATTAACCTAAAATTGAAGGTTAATTTCACATACTAAAAGTAACAGAATAAATTGTTATTAACAGTAGTGGGAATGTATTCATCTTGAACAATGAAATCACAAATAGTCTAAATTAATTTCTGGTCACTTTGATACTTCCAACTACAGAATAAATTATATATGTTCCACAATAAATAAAATAACAGCTCTTATTCACCAAGCAGCATGTGTATCTGTATTGTCCACATAAACAAGAACAAGTGGCAAACAGGAAAGCAAATCAGGAGAGATTTAATTGGCTTCCAACTGAGATCTTGGCGTCCGTGATTCAGAAGTTCTAAAAACAATTCTTCTTCCATATAAATATTTCAAGGGAGACAGGATCAAAGCCCCTACCATTTTGCAGGTATCTCATACCTTTCATCCCAAGTACATATAAAAATAGTTAGAAATAATATTCTGAAATAGCAGTTAGAAAAGCTCTTCCTCAGAAAAGGTTTAAGAGTGAAACCATCTAAATCCAATTAGAGGCACCTGATGACATGACAATCAAACTCTAAAGAATCAAATCCAAAGCAGCAGACATCCAGTAGAGAGAAATTAGGGTGCAAGATAGGAAAATGTAACTTTTTGGAGACTGAGATCCTGCAATAAAAACACAAAATAAAAATACTCAAAATCTCAATGTTTTCTTCTCTCCCTCCCTGCTCCCCACAGCCTAGACATCAAGTCAAAAAATTTCATGAACATAGGTTCCTGTCTTTCAGGAACAAGAGAGAATGTGGACTATTGCCCTACCACAGAGTTCACAAATTATATGTAAATATATTTACTTAATATATATACATATGCCATTGTTCCTTAGTTCACTAGCAACACATGTATTCTATTTGTAGGTAAAATTTAGAGACAGATGGACTATTGTTGCGGTGTGCAGCCTACTGTAAGTTGCTTCACC
Organism: Heteronetta atricapilla; assembly: GCA_011075105.1. Classification (NCBI taxonomy): domain Eukaryota; kingdom Metazoa; phylum Chordata; class Aves; order Anseriformes; family Anatidae; genus Heteronetta; species Heteronetta atricapilla. The sequence continues at coordinate 13,259,416 of CM021736.1, read as the reverse complement.
CACAAATCATAAATCTATTACAATAGATATTTTAAAAAGTTAAATACATCTGGATGAATACACTGACTTCATGTCCATGCATTTTGTTCATTCAACTTCAGTTAAAACAGCAAGCTCCCTGAAGAATTATTAAAATAATTTGGATTTTTTTCAATCAAACATGCTGGAAATTTTCAGAATATAATAAATGGCTGTTTTTTAGTTTGTTCAAAATATATATATATTTTCAGCTACAGCTAAACAGATGGCCAAACTGCCATTAGGACCAAACTTTTCTGTGCCTTGTAAAGGCACGTGCCTGAGCCTATCCCTGCATTTCTTGCCTTGCCAACGTTTGTAGATCAATACAGAACGTGGAGAAGCATTATTGGATTTTTGATAGTTGGAGATGAGAAAAATAAGTCCATGGATATAAAAAAATTGCACATTTATGCCATGGCTTCCTCTGGAATCATAAAAGCCTTGTCTGATACACTTGTGTTTTGCTTTTCCATAAGAAATCAAAAACATGCATCAGTTCTGTAAAATAGAATGGTACAAAGGTTTTTGTTTCATTTGATTTGTGTTTTTTTTGTTTGTTTGTTTGTTTGTTTGTTTATTTGTCACTGGAATCACCACAGTGATTATATACACGGGAATAGGTGGTTTAATTTCTTCATCTCACAGTAAGTTCACATGGAACTGATAATAATTTCCTACGTCAGAAAAATTAATAATAGGGCTGATTTATTACTACTAGAAGAGGTAAAAACAGGTTTTAAACTCTCAGTGGAACAGTAGGCTTAATAACAGGTTTTCACATCATGTCCTATCTCTTTTAGCATTATATGCATCATTTATTCTATAGATTAGCTGTATCTAATTAAAAAATAATTATAAAAAGTAATTTTCAAAATCAATGCAAGTCAGTGAGCACAGAGGTAGCATATCACAGTAGAGATTTTATGGGGTTTGGAAGAGGCAATGAAAAACTAGAATGACAAAAATAAAGTATCTAGAGGAACAGGATGAGCTCCCTACTGAGTCTCTCTAAATGGAACAATATTTGAAATTAATTGTGCTGTAAATAACCAGTGTTACATTTATAATTGTCATTTACACAGGACTGTTGCTTTGAGCATAGAAATGGATTTATTTTATGGCAGCTCCATACAAAAACTGAAATGCAATGTAACTTCATAATAGCTCATTTCCAGAACAATTTCCTGGAGAAAGCACAATCCCTTTACTTATGTATACATTCAGATCTTCTCTTAATGCTGAGGTATGTTTGGCCAGCAAAAGGCTAACGTGTTCTCTAGCAACAGCAAATATTTCCAAGCAATAGCACTTAAAGACTAATGATGCGCAGCCTCTCCAAATAAACTCAAGTAGTAATTCTCACTTACAGGACAATTGTAAAAATAAACAGAACCAAAATTTCCCTTAGTGTTTGTAAATCAATTTCATTACTGAACCAAAAATCATATGAAAATTGTCTTTTTCTAAACACTCAATCATATCAAAGATGTCCAGGTGCTGAAAGATAAGCACCACAAATCTGTTACAGTGAGAACCTTAAGCCACCAAGTTCATCTGATCTTGTTTACTGACCATGTCCCATTAAACAGTTTTTATACAAAAAAGATTTCCAGGGAGGGGGAGAGCATTATAGACAGATTTCACTTGGAATTTTGCAATTGAGCATACAAAAAAAGGTAATTTATTTTTTTTTTGCCCAAGAAGACCCTAACCATTGCTGCACTGAAGTAGATTGTCCAGAGATATAGCTGGCAGGAAGGTTTGAGAGCTTAGAAAAGCACAATACCTGCATCTTTCAGAAATTTCAGAAAAGATGATAGCATAATTCTGAAACCTTTTGAAAGTAAATGTCCATAGCTAATAAATCATTTTGTGTTTCTTGAATCTTTACCATGCTATCCACGAAGCAACCCCATTAAAATCAAAGTTCTAAGACAACAATGATGTGTTTCTCTTAAACGCAATGCTAAACAGTTATTTAACATCAATAACTATGTTAAGTTTAGTGTTCAAAGGTTTTCCCTTTCTAAAAATTAGCCTTATTTTCACAGACTTTGTATTGTTATTACCCTTCCTGTTTTCTTAACGTCACCACTAATCACAATTACTTGAGTTTAGCACATCAACTAGAGACCATAATTTCTTCCAGTTACTTCTCATCTGGTGTTTTTGTTTGTTTTTCAGTAAAACTGTTTTGAAAATTAAGTTCCTTTAACTATCCAAAAAAAAAAAAAAAAAAAAAAGCATTTAATTTTGTCTTTATTTCACTTCACTTTTGATATTTTAAAAATGTACAAGTGACTACATTATGGCTTCTGTTTTCTACAAAATGTATTGCTCTTCTTTTTGCTTGACACAGTATTTCATGAGACAATTGTAACATGTATCTTGAAAGTGTGTAATTAACATGTCTGCTGTTACTCAGTTCTGCATCCTGATCCAGAACAGTAGTCAGAGTAAGAAAATTAAACTCATTTGAAACACGTTTTACAGTTTCCAAATAGTTATTTTGCATACATGAGAGTTCCAAGTACTGTTAAGCCTGTTAAGCAGAAGGGAGGTCTAATACATATATATATGTGTGTGTGTGTGTGTATATAAGCTTAGTTGCACTAACACCAAAACCAAACAATTCCTTGAGTATTGATTCAGTGGTAAATCACAGACTTCCTGAACAAGAAAATGCTCTGACTTTTTGTCCCCACTTAACTTTGGAGATCTTGCACAATGTGAATGCCACTGACTTGCTCCTGCTCTGACCCTTCTCTGAAGTTGTAAAGAAAAGAGACAAGGAAAAACTGTACAGAATTCCAAATATATTGGCATTGTCCCCAGAAAGACTTGCTGAGAGCACTTATGCGTTGATAACACCTGGAAATACCTGAACAGGAGTTGTCATTGGCAGGCTGCCCTGGCTACTGACAGTGATGATGAGCACTGTCAGAAACACAGTCTGTTCCTACAATAATATTCCATCAAGTGGCTCAGTGTTTTCTCAAAACACAGCAGAGATGCAGAAAATGGTTTCTCCTAAAGGTCAGGGACCTGTTTGGGAATTTGATCATATTAGCGTCTAGTTAAAACCATATGTTAAAAGAAAATTACAAAGATATATGAAAATCACCAAATATTAAAAAAACATTACCACTGCTTATACACTAGTAAAGACAGGGTTACTGGTAATAAAAGGAGAATGTGGTTCATGATTCTTAAGCCAAACCTAAGCTTTTTATTTAAAAAAAAAAATATATATTTTTTTAGTTTTTGCATCTTCCTCCTTCTGTAGTATAGAAAATTAAAGTAACCACAAAATAATACATATTAGATTCCTGGCAAAGATCTAGCTTTCAAAAACATGTCTGCATTTGAAGATCTTGGAAACACTCATGATGTTGGTGCTTGACTAGAGCATCAACATAAAAATGCCTTCCAAACACCCTCCCCCCTCCCCCCAACACCACCACCACCACCCACCCCCTGAATTTAGTTCAGACCAGATTTGACACAGCAAATTGGTGAACAAATATACATGTGTTGAGTTCCTTTGTCAATTCTGGCTTCTGACAACCCCTGCAGTCCTACCAACTGACTAAGACTGCTATCTCAGTTTTACTATCTTATCTTTATCTGCCTGTCAAGGAGGGAATGGGAACATAAAGCACCACTTCACAGAAGAACAGATAAGGTTTATCAGTGATTTAAATAATAATAATAATCCAAGAAGATAAAGCTACCTCAGGAGGTCTACTGGTGATGGTTAACATCTTTTAAATTTTCCAAAATCATTCTAAAAAGGTTTCTAAAGGAAAGCCTATTGCTACAAATTCATGAGGAGCTTTATTCAATTGCACATTTTACCTGAAGGGTATAAATATTCTCCAGCATACGGGCCATTCATGTGGATTTGTTAACTACAGTATATGCAAATACATTTATTCTAAGGAGCTGTTATCAGATCACTACTTGCAAGAACAAATCAGAAGTAGTATTTCTGCTATCAGTTACCCAGTCAAACATCTGATAAATTAAATTTATTTGGGGTATTACGATAACCTCCATTATTGTATATGGTAACTCTTTGTAACTGTTACTTTCCAGAACTTGAATAAAATCACAGTACCAATGTAATGAGTAACAGATGCAGAGAGTTCCCCAGTACCAACCAGGCAGCCTGTGAAAAGACATAGGTTTTAACTGAGGTCTCCCATGTCCAAGGCTGTACTCTATCCTTGAGACTTTATCCTCTTACAAGTTTTGCATTGAACAAGAGTAAATCAAATAAAATAATACTACATGCAGAGTAACCACATAAACTGTGTAACAGAGATACACAGAATCATAGAATGTTTTGGATTAGAAAGGACCTTAAATACCATCTAATTCCAATCTCCCTGCCATAAGGCAGAGTCACTTCCCACTAGACCAGGTTGCTCAAAGCCCCATTGTGCCTGGCCTTATGCACTTCCAGGGATGGGGCATATGAGAAAAAATAAATTATTAATTCCCTGTTTTTTAATATCTCTGGAACAAATATAATTCTCTCTCAAACTGGAGAGACTTGTTTGAAACAAGTAATATGCATAATTCATTATTAAAAATACTATTTTCCAGGGAAAATGCTTCTGAGTAAGAGCAACCTGCCTGGTCCTGGAATGCCATCTAGTTTCATACCTTTGCATAATAGTCTCTTTGCCTAACAGTCTCAATAATTGGGGGGGGGGGGCGGGAGGAGAGTGGGGGGTGTCTGGATCCAGTAGAAATTAGCTCAGCATATATTGAATATAGTGTGATTTATTATTGACTCTAGCCTGAGTTATTAAACCAATAGAACAATGTTCTGAAAACTCAAACTTTCCTGCAGGTGAAACAGGTAAACCTCATACTTCTGTCTTGTAAGATATTTATATGCAGTGGGGTTGTTTGTTTTTTAATAATATTAAAAAAAAAAAAAAAAAAAAAAAAAAAAAAAAAAAAAAA
>CM021736.1:13191959-13254318 GCA_011075105.1 Heteronetta atricapilla | reverse complement strand
AAAAAAAAAAAAAAAAAAAAAAAAAAAAAAAAAAAAGCTTTCGTCCTCTCGTACTAGTTTTACTCGATGTTCCACTCAAAGCAAAAAGTTCCAGATCACAGAGTCAGAGTTTGGTCAATGAGCTCATCTGGTGCTTCTCTAAAGAGATTACACAGCACAAGGGGATTGATGACACTTACTGCTTCCTAATACACACCAGAACCCAACAGCTTTCTGTTCTTCTTCCTTCCATTCATGGTGTCCATGTATAAATATGAATACAACGACTTCCACATCTTTGTGTATCAAAATTGAAATTTCTTTTTTCATAAGCATTAAGTAAAATACAGAGCAAGCATATCACCCTCTTACAGAAAGCAGAGTTCTAAGCACTGAACTTTAAGTGCCCTGTGGGAAATATTGCAGGAGGGGCACAAACGTTCATTCATTATAAAAACTGATTAAAGTTTTCCTTCTTGAAGCCTTAAGGGTATTTTCAGATTCTTCCTTCCCAGAAGTGGGTCACCTTCACTTTTTCATCCCCCCAATACATAATTTACTAGCATTAATTACCTTAATTTAAAATAAATTCAAATAAGCAGCACATGAGGAAAAGGATTACAGCAATACAAGGATTGCTTCTAGAAACCTTCTAGAGAAACATCAAGAAATGAGCAGGAGACTGAAACTAAACATTTTCTTCTCAAAAATCAAACAGAAACCCATATGAATTTTCCAGACAGAAAAGTTATTCCACTATCTATACTCACTGCTTTCCTACAGGTTGCCTTTATTAATAAACTTAAATTAGATTAATTTAATCTACAACATCAACCATCTTTGAGCTTCCACAGGGAATGCCCTTTTGATCTATTCTGCACCCCAGCCTCCCATCACGACAGTGACAGTTCATGTACACATAAAGGCAGCCATAATTCCACCAGGCCCTCAGAAGGCACCTTCTTTCCAGTGTTGCTACCCAACCCCTATGCTGTGATCTTTAGATAGTGTCCTTGTACTGTATGAAGAAGACCCACCATGAAGATGTAGATTTTGATACAATCCTTGTTCAGAATTGCATATTATTCTATGGACAAGAGAAAGTACAAGGTAAGACAAGTCTGTAACCACTATGCTGCTTCCATTTCTGAAGTGCCAAAAGAAGTCCCAGTCCACGTGCCACCCATTTAGATGATTTATTCTGTTTGGACATGGTGTAACAGTACACAAGACAGTCATACAGTGGGAACACACGGAAGTAAAAATAAGCCATTATTTTAGACTGTTCTTAGGGATGAAAAAAGCCGCTCACCTGAGATGACCAATTACAGGAGGAAAGCATATGAGGCAGGCCCACTTGAAAAGAAATATCTTAGAGATTTGGGGAAAAGGGAGAAAGTTTATTTTGCCTGTCCATTTTATAACCAGAATTGAGATCAAGGAGGAGAATGATCAAGGAGCCTTTAAGAGAGAAACTGTAAGCCTGTAAGAGAGAAACTAGCAGCTGAAAATACATTGCTATTGCTTGGCCTCAAAACGTGCAATATCTGTGCTCCCCCTACAGAGGGGGAAAAGAAAAGCAGAGAAGTGGTATTAAGGACAATGGAAAAGTGGAGTCAGTTCTGCCAGTGATAAGCAATTAATAGAACAAAGGAGTGCAATCATATTAAAGCTATTTCCTAATTAAAATAATTATATTAGCTGGCCTTTAAGGAGATATATTTATAGTAAGTGTGACAAGCTATTAAGGATTCAATTTAGATGAGAAGTCTCAAATTGTGTCTTTAGGTATGGGGAAAAAGTGAGCTGCTTGCAACCAAAATAACTCATTTCACATTAGATTAATTTGTCTCTGTCAAGAGACATAATGAGTTATCCTGCTAAAATCAGAATTCAAATAACTTCTGTACTTGTATGCATGTAGATTAGAAAGCATGATACATTCAATAAACTACTGTAGTTGTCAAATGGGAATAATTGTATTTATAGTGTTTATATTGCAAACTCTCATACAAATATCTTATTTTATAATGGTAAGTTTTGATTTACCATTTTTAATAAAAATATTTTCTGTTCACTTTATACTAAACCCTATTAAGCTTTCAGAATTGTGTTTCTCCTATGTTTAAATGTTGCTGAAGACATCTGAAGTCTCTCACCTTTGAAAAATCTACACTGATTCTGTGTGTATTAACAATTTCCAGAACGAGCACATTAAGAAAGGCTGAAACTTCCACATTGAACTATCTAAATGGCATGGAGTTTTAGGAGGCAAGAAGGTGAGGTCCCTTCTCTACAGGGAGAAAGGAAAAATCATAAGAAAATTATTCAGGTTTTTTGTAAGTACTTAAATGGCAGAAATGTTGCAGAACTGTAGTTTACAACAGCACATTTTTAAATTAAACTGTGGTTTAATACTGCTCTTTCTAAAGAGCATTAGTAGAAAATCTTTGTTGCCATACAGGTCACTCATAAGGTTAGTCTTAAAGGATAAATTCACCTGGTTTTGCACAGAAAGGTCTCTTGAAACTACAACTAACAAAGCTATTGCAGGTACACACCAAGACCTTTTCACCCGTAACATTCAGAAGAATAGCTGCTCTGTCAGTCAAACCTGGCAGATTATACTTATATACTGTAGTTACTGCAATCCCTAGAAGTCATCACTAAGAAGTTTTCAATTATTATAACCACAAGTCAAATGTTACAGTGGTAGGTAGAAATATAATGTACATTAAGAATACTTTAAAAAGTAACCTGACTAGCATTTTTAAATTAAACTGTTGTCACCAGCATTTTCCATCCCACCGAGGTTTTTTCATTAGATTTCCAATGCTTGTCTGCTCCATAATCCTAAACCCTTGACTCAGGACCACTAAGGACTATTTGATTCACTTTTGTGATGCTGTTTCATTCCCCAGACACTGCCGTTTCTCAGGAGTGAGCTTTTCCTCTGGAAGCCCTGATTGTTATCCTTCTCCAAGCACTGATGTGTATTTTTCATCTACCCCAGAATTATGGTTATCCGCAATGATTTACTGATGAAATTAGTTTTGTCTCTCAATCACAGTGGTGTATTAATAATCCAGAGATTACTTCAGCATGTTAGGGTTCCCTGTAGCAATGTGGGAATCTCATCTGCTGCCATGGAAAGCAAAATAGAATTCAGCTAATAGCCCAACTACATGGGATATCGTACAGTACTGAACTTGCTAAGCATCAATTGGTATGCACCACAGTGCTTAAAATTTTCTTTTCGCATTCCTTCACTATGCAGGTTAAGTCTGCATAGACTTAGTTAAATGACTGTTTACTATTTCATCCCAACCTCACTGTCTTTTTCTGGAGAAAAAAGAATACAGACAGTTGTGGTACTGCTAGCTTTAATATGGATGTTCACTTACTAAGAAGATTCTAAGAACTAAGAAGGGGAAGCACCAGATAATTCCATACAAGTCACAAACACGTATGATAAGAAATATATTAATTGAATGTATGTCTGCTAAATTGAAGTTAATAATGAAATTATTTAAAAAGACATTTTGAAAAATCCATATTTAACTGCTTACATTCACTATAATACAGTTATCCTTTTCAAGTGTACATTTAAGCTTTCTCTTTCTGTGGCACTGTTACGCTTTGAAGGTTTCACGATGCACTTCATACAGCTATTAGTGCACCACTTTCATGAAAGGAACTCCATTTAAACCATTGGCCTGTTCAGCTAATAGTAAATACACACTCAGCCATGTAATAAACAATTGAATCATAGCTCCTTGATTTTTTAAAAATTACTGAATAAATAGCAGATCCTCTAAAATTAGAATATTTAATATTACAACCCTCCCCCTCCAAAATCATTTAAACATTTTCCATATTGACTTCTAAATATTAAGCTGAAAATGACAATAGTAATAATGACCTCCACTGACAGTCTTACAGCTCTAGTTTAGACAGTGCTGATCTAAGAGAGAGAAAGTAGATACATGTCCTCTATACACTTACATCAGGAAGACAGAACTCTGAGGTTATTATGACAGTCCAAAAGCACTTTATTCTACAGTATTCAAATGAATTCTTAAATCCCTCCATTTTATTTAATCAAAGCAAAGAATTCATTCTAGATTTGCACAGTTCATCCATCAGACTGAATTAAATTTTTGATAAGCTATAGTTAAATTTTTCATAACAACGATCTGCAGTATAATAGCCTTTTCCCTCTTTTCTCCTTTGCCTTTCCCATTTCCATGCCATCAGGCAAACTGAAGGGCACAGCGGAACAAAAATATCAGCTGCTGTAAAATGCTCAGTATCAGAATATTCACAGAACTTCAGGTCAAGCATGAGTATGCACAAAGTGTTAATTTGGCAAATGTCATACATTTATTAAAAAAAAGTGGAATAAAGGAGGCAGGCTTTCTTTGCAGGATATCCAGATTTAACTTGATGGTTTATCCTTCCAATTTTCTCATCAATTCCAAATACCTATATATATATATATATATATGATTGTAGGTAAAAGAATATATATATATATATTAGATAAAATATATATATTCTTTATATATTTATATAATATGTATATACTTATATAATATGTATACATAATATAAATTATATATTTGCATATAATATATATATTCTTATATATATTATTAATATATATTATAAGAATATATATTATATATAAAAATAATATATATATTATATTATTTTACCTACAATCATATCAAAGACAGTCCAAGAAATTTAAAAAAAAAAACCCCTTCATACAGTGTTGGTCAGACATTTTTGCATGAAATATTTATTCTGCTCTTTTATTTATTTAATGCGACATAAAATGAAAGTCTATTGATGGAACATAGATGAATAAAAAAATTAAGTAAATCTGCTCCCAACTCAGAAAATTTTCTTGTCTAAAAACAGTATTTCTTGTAGCTACTTACAACATAAACTCCGTATTTGGTAGCAGAAAGAGGAAGCAGAGTTGTCTGATTTCTCTGATAAGCTTCCAGTTTCACCAGTCTGCATTCAGCATATATCTAATTATTTTGCCAAGTACTCAAGGAGTACTTAATTTAAAAATACATATTCAGCAGTTATTTACATATATTTTCTTTTAAAGTGAGCACTTAATGAGGCAATAACAAAAATATTTTAAACTATCATCCCATCTCCCTCAAAATCACAATTTCAGTGAAAGATTCAGGCTGGCAGGGACCTCTGGAAGTCACTCGGTCCAAGCTTCTGCTGAAAACATGGTCTATACTGAATTCAAAACAGGTTGCTTTGGTCAATGTCATCAGGTCTTCAAACATCACCCCACCCCAGTTGTTGGTTTCTTTCTCTGCTTTTCCAGAAATTCTTGTCAGAACATACAGTAGAATATGCAGTAGCTGCTGACTACTTGATGAAGTAGACAAGCTAATACGATCATTCTTTCATTCTGTCTCAAATTATTACTAAGCCAATGAGAGGATCCACTTTTCAGTTCATACACTTGTGGATTCATTTTGGTAATTACTACGTAGAAACAATGCTATTTCTATGGCTTAGCTGTTAACAGTTCTTAAAATGTAGACTCCTCACAGTCTTCTCACTAAAATATCCAGTTTTAGTCCATAATAAGGCTAAAGAAAGAGAACCAGAGAATTTTATGAGTCAAGCTACAAAAGGTAGCAAATATGCCAGTTTTCCCAGTGCAATAAAGATAAAGCTTTCAAGTCTCCCATAGATAAAGCCTGTGATACTGGAGCAATATTTGTGTATGAACATAGACTATGTTCTATAGACATAAAAACACTACAACAGACAACGAATAAGCCACATTGCCACTATTTCCACAGTATTGCTAGCAAAATAGTACACATGAAGCTATGACACAAAAATTCAGTCTACCTTGTACAATGCAAACATATTTCATGTTTAAACAATTGTACACAAACTTTCAAAAAGGCAATAGTTTCATACAGCAGAATGAATTCCCATTGGCTGTGGTATTCTAATAAATCATGCAGATGCCCATTCTATTTTCAAAACAGACAAGCATGCCCATCATTTTTGAATCCAGCCCAACAGTTCAAAAACACAAAGCAGAATCACATTGGAAAAGTCTAGTATTTGATACTGTCAATTTGTATTCTACTCAGAATTGATGTACGTTATAGAAATCAACACACTTCTAACAACAAACTTCGCTCATAACATGCAAACCTAGATGTGGAACCTATCTTTACTCAAGGTTTAAGCATTGGACTATAACATTCTGATGCCAGCCAGCTACTGAACTTGAACAAAGTTTGTGAGAGATTTGCCTAGGTTTTAAAATGGACACAGATTTTAAATTGATGTTAACAATAAAGTTGCTGATCTACCTAAAATAAAGACAGAATATGTTTTTAAAAATATGAGGAAAAAGACATAAGTAAAACAAAACACCATGTTTGGATACAACATTGTTTTTTCCATTGGTAAGTTTATATTAAAGGAGTGTAGAAATGTTAGAGCTCTTCTGCACAAATTTGTAAATTTCAGAATAGGTACTAGGATTTAATTCAGTAGAAATATTTTTGTTGTTTTTGTTTTAAGTTACCCATAATGAAGAAAGAATGTTCAAGACAACAGCAACAAGAATTGCTACAGGACAATGTCAGAATGTTGGATTTCACTGCTTTGGACCCTAGGTGAACTAAATCTATGCACCTTATTTGGGTTAAGAGATAAGAGAAAATGAACAAAAAATGAAGGGATAACAGGTGCCTTTCCTTAGGACTCGAAATGGAGAACTACTTTGTGGTAATCATCGTAACTGAGGAGCCACTGGAAATGTTATCTATGAAGCAGGCAAATCTCTGTGATGGTCATCAGGGATATTAAGACACCAGATAAGATAAATACAGATTCCTTTTAGAATAAGGAATTTTTGACAGATTTGCTTCTAGTAATGAGAATTCTTGAGAAACATGACTAAATAACAGTCAACATACACCTAGAGTACAGAGTTGCAGATGCTTGGATTTATTCAGACCAGCAAAGAAAGGTGACACATATACAGGGGAAATAATGCAAATTATGTTCCAGATTAAAGCACAGAACAAGACCAAAAAGCACAAAGAGCATTAAGATACATCCTGTATCTTTAAAATACATTTAAAATACAGGATGATGGTGTTTTTTTCCCTCAATGCCATTTCAACAAAATAAAAATTAAAAAAAATAAACTAAAAAAGCCAAAGATTAAAAAATGTAAAAAAAAAATCAAAGAAAAAAAAAAAAACAATAACCAAAAGAACACGAGAGAAAAACAAACTGATAAAACCAACAATCACAATTTTGATACTCCTGCCAACTCCCACACTTCATTATAGCCAAGCATAAAGGAGGAGCTGTCTTGCATTTTTTTCTCCCCTTGAGGCAGAATCACAAGAGTAAAGTAAAGATAACTTATAAATTTTCAATTTCCTAAACATGTAATTTTTCTACATGTAACATTTCAATAGCTAGGTGCATGTCTAACCAACTTGTTGCCTAACACTACCTACATCCATTGAAAGCATCCCAGCAAGTTTTTTTCCACACTCTCAAGGAGAGAAGTGGAAGAACACATCCTCAGGAGCTGACAGAGCAGTTTAGCCTTATAATTGAGGTTGAAATGACACTATAAGGCTTAGAAGCAGGTGGTTTTTATTGGTTGACTCCAAGCTTTCAAAGGCATTTAGCCAGTAGGAAATGTTAGACAAAAGGACTTAAGTGGAATTAAGGCTGTGTGAATCTGGGCCATACTATGCTATCCTGCTTCTGGCAGTGCTAGTGTGTTTTGACCCATGAAGAAGTAACAGATTAATGGGAAAGAACTGTATGTACAATCTATGTCCATTTCTGATATATATTTTCAATTCAGTCTCTGCAACATCAGGTTTAGAGAGTTTCAAGGACACTCACTAGTCCAGTAGAATGAAGGAAAGATGCAGTTCCATAGACTGTTTTTCTTTCACCATTTGACTTAGCCTCTGTAACAATACTAAAAATTCCTGGTCTATAACATATTCTACTCAAGTTTCTCCTCTCTCCATTTCCTAAAGGAACTCTTTTTCCTCTCCTTTTCCTGAACTGTTACCTCTTAATGTCAATAATAAAAGCTATTAAATAGCTATTAAATAGGTAAAGAACCAAGAAAAATTAGCGATTGATCTCCAGGAATGCTAAGAGAAAGCCTCTGTGTGTAACCCAGTGACACTATAATCATTTGTCCTATTTAAATCATTTGTAATATAAACCATTTTAAATACACAAGTACAAATAAATTAGGCTTAAAAAAAAAAAAAAATCCTTGTATTACACTCCCTTCTACTTTTCTCTCTGTTTCTTATGGTATTTCTCTGTATCCCTGCAGATCGTAACAACTCACTGTCAGATACCTCTAAGCATAAAATCAACTTCTAATGAAACTGAGTTTTCTGTAATGTTAAATACAAAAGCTTGAAAATTCACCCAAAAACTTACCCCAAACTAATTCAAGAGCAGCTCTGTGTTTCTCTGGTCATGCACACATGAAGTGTGATAAATTTGTCTCTTAGGGCTACACAATGAAAGGTTAGAGACATACTGATAATCCTCCACCACAGTGGTCTGTTAAGTGGGTTATGCAAGAAAATACATTGGGAGTGCAGTAAGAAAATACTAGAACTTCAGTAGTACATATATTTAACTAAAAAATACATATATTGGGCATGTATGTCCAGAATTATTTTTCTGATAGGGACGCACAATCAAGGAATGCTACTCAGATACTTCCTCAAGTATCCCAGTGGAAAACTGAGAAAAACATACGAAAACCTTGACATTATGCATGTGCAGACCTTCTAGGCCTCCTGTTCCAGGGAAATTTTTCTCCCAGAAAGTGTGTATTTAATCCCTGAACTGTTGTTAACATGATCAAGTTCCATTGCAAACAAGACACTTCTAGTTCACATACAAGCGATTAGGACAGTTTAGACACTGGCTTCTCCGCCCTCTTCAGCTTGCATACAACTGCTGGAACTTTGCACTGGGATCACATTGTCTTTTGCTTATTTCTGTTTTATTTTATTACGACTTTTAATGGTACAGCCCTGTGTTAAGTATCAGCATGCTTGGTAGCTACTAGCAGATCAGAAGATTTTGTCCATGGTGGTCTCCAGCAACACCGACTTTTCCAGCCATTAACTAAATACTTCATTAGTAGCTGCAACTTCTCCACAGCCTCATGTCACATCCCTTAGGCCAGGCACACTGAATGGATAAAATCAACTGCAAGTAAGACCTGAGTTAACAAGCCATTAAGGACCTTTCATCTCAGCCTGAATATAAGCCTAGTTTTAGGATTAAATACTACATACTGTCTGGCTGACATTAGAGAACCAAAGTACAAAGAATAATTCTTTTAGGAAGGATTGTAATGCAAAGTAAAATAGACAACACCTAGTTTTGATCAAAGCCTAGGTTATAAAGATCATACTTCACGAAGGGCAAAGGAGAATGCACCTATCCTCTCAGGTATTTCCCGGTTTATTTCAAGTACTCAAGGTTTATCTTATAACTAACCGTAGGGAGACAAGAATCTAATCACTCCTATTAACGAGTTTTGGCTAGCAGTTTTAAGCACTAGAAATAAACTTGCCGAGGCGATCGGCTCTGGGGCAGACGCGTTCTGCAACGGAGCGGGGGATCGGGACAGGCAGGGCTATTCTCCCGGCATCAAGGCCACTCGAGGCAGCCGAGGGAGCCTCCACGACCCGCCAGCCCTCGTGAGGTACACTGACGGGGCGTCGGCGGAGCCAACAGCGCCCCCTACCCGGCCGTTCAAAGGCAGCCCCTAGGGAGCGCGGCAGTTCACGCAGGCTGGGCGAGCAGGGAGGGCAGAGCGATACCCCCGCCCCTAAGAACAACCCATCTGACGGCTGTCTACCACTAGCTAGGCCGCGATGGTCCACGCTAGCCTGAGAACTCCCTCTAGAAAGTCTGTAGCCACCCAGACAGACTGCCCGCTCAAAAATGTGGCAGTTCACATCTCTGGATGCAAGGAGGGTCAGAGCCTACTGCTGCCAGCCAAGGGAGCAGAGATATTGTGTGTGTGAGGTGTGATCAGGTGGATGACCTGGTCCTCCTGGCTGAAGAACTCAAGGAGGAGGTGGAGAGGTTGAGGGCTATCAGGGAGTGCGAGCAGGAGATAGGCTGGTGGAACAACTCCCTGCAAGGCCTGAAGGAGAGGCACGGAAGTAAGACTCCCCAGATGGGGGTGGACCCCCTGCCTGGTTGCTGTCGGGCAGAGGGAGGAGATCCAGGAGTGGAGGAGGAATGGAAACAGGTTCCTGCAGGACGTTACAGGAAATGCCCCCCACACACACACCTGCCCCACCTTCCCAGGTGACCTTATGCAACAGATTTGAGGCCCTGGAACTTGAGAGAGCAGCGGATGAGGGTGTGGTAGAAAGTTTACCCAGGAAGCCTAGGGCAAGGAAGGCTGCTCGACACCTCAAAACTGCTTCCACCAAGAAAGAAAGAAAGAAGGGTGAGTGTTGTGGGCAACGCCCTTCTCAGGGGAACAGAGGGCCCTATTTGTAGGCCTGACCCTACCTGTAGGGAAGTCTGCTGCCTCCCTGGGGCCAGGGTCAGAGACATTGCCAGAAAGCTTCCCAACCTGGTTCACCCCTCTGATTACTACCCGCTACTGATAGGCCAGGCTGGCAGTGATAACATTGATGAGAGAAGCCTGCAGGCTATAAAATGTGATTTCAGGGGGCTGGGACAGTTACTGGATGGAGAGGGAATACAGGTGGTGTTCTTGCCCATCCCTACAGTGGCAGGGAGGGGTTCAGAGAGTACACGGAAAGCCCACCTGATAAACACGTGGCTCAGAGGCTGGTGCCAACACAGGAATTTGGGGTTCTTCGACCCCGGGGTGCTTTACTCAGCACTCGGCCCGGTGCCTGCAGACAGGTCCCAACTGTCTCCAAGGGGAAAACGGATCCTAGCCCAGGAGCTGGCAGGGCTCATTAAGAGGGCTTTAAACTACATAAGAACGGGGTGGGGATGAAACAAAGCTACTTGGAGGTGTGCCAGGGGGAACAGGTGCCCCGCTAGACCTTCTGTTCACTAACAGAGAAGGACTGGTGGGAGATGTGGTGGTGGGGGCTGTCTTGGGCTGAGTGACCACAAAATGGCTGAGTTCTCAATACTTGGCGAAGTAAGGAAGGGGACCAGTAAAACCACTGTCTTGGACTTCCGGAGGGCTGGCTTTGAGCTGTTCAGGACACTGGTTGGCAGAGTCCCTTGGGAGGCGGTTCTGAAGGGCAGAGGAGCCCAAGAAGGCTGGGCGCTCTTCAAGAAAGAAAATCTTAACGGCTCAGGAGCAGTCTGTCCCCATGTGCCCAAAGAGGAGCTGGCCCAGAAGAAGACCAGCCTGGCTGAACAGAGAGTTGCGGCTCAAGATTAGGAGAAAAAAGAGGGTTTATAATGTTTGGAAAAGAGGATGGGCCACTCAGAGGGACTATAAGGATGTTGTGAGGGGATGCATGGACAAAATTAGAAAGGCCAAAGCTCATCTGGAGCTCAGTCTGGCTACTAGACTTGGATGGTAGGTTATTTTCACACATTTGACTACTTCATGTGTTTTTTATATATATATATATATAAATATATATGGCATATATATATATATATATATATATATATATATATGGCATTTCTTTTAAGAAAAAAACTGTACTTTGCAAACACTTTCTTTTTTCCTGAAAGGTTGCTCAGATGCATGAAAATTACCTTTATTAATTAGTTATAAATCTTGTTCTTCCTATTGATATTTTCAAACAACAATACATTCTAAAGAAAAGCATGCTATAATTAAACATCATTCAAATTCTAGGGACCAGATTTCCAAGCAGATTTCTACAATTTTTATTACATAGAACTATACCTGCTCATACTAAATACTCAAGCTTTCCATGATTTGCAGAAATGTGATAATTAGAAAAAAAGTAACAATAGTCTATAAAAATACTCTAAATACCATTTAAAAATTTGGTATGTCATGAATATTATATTTGAAGGCACTCTAGGACATCATCAACACTTTACAGGGCTATAGTCCTCTGCAGACAGCTAGATAAAATCCCCTGTACATCTAGTCTTAGACATACTGCCTCTGACTAAAACAGATATGGGTTAAAACACAGCAAAATTAGGCAGCCAAGCAGAAATCATTCCAGAATTTAGAATAAATCAGTAATTAACTGACCCTTTTCAGAAATATGATCTCAATTCTCATTTCTTTTTTTCTATATACTTTGCTGGCTGTTATTTTGAGGCAGCTATTAACCACTAGGTTATTTTTAATGTCCTGCATGTGACAGATGTCTCTGGACTAAAAGGCAGCTGAAGGACAACAAGCTCATTCTCCAAGATGTTTTTTATGCTCAGTGTTACTGTGAGGATCAACCCCAAATATCCTCTAATAACCTCAGAAATCACGATGATAACTTGCATAGAAATAAATGGCCATCATGTATCACTCCACTCTGACAAGAAAAAAAAAAAAGAAACAATTAAATAGACTGGAAATACAGTGAAAGTGGGACCTTAGTTGAAATTGAGCCAGTGTGCATGCAAACAAGTTAAAGAGACTTTCAGACAAAAATCTGTGATTGATTTTGCTGCTGCAGTTAAGATGACAAGAGGGACCACCATACAGGCTCTGTAGTCAACAGGTCCTAAGAAAGCTGCCAAATATGTAGTAATTGCTATGGAAAAAAGTGTGGTAAAAGAAGAAGGAAAAGTGGAAAGAGAAAGCCTCTAACTGAGAAACTATCTTTCAAACAGTAGTACATGTGTTATTATAGTCCTACCTACTGAAAGAATTAAAAAATCCTCCATAATATAGTATTACATTCATCTGTAACATGTCAGCATTTCTGGAAGTATGAAGTAAATTGAGTGCTGAAGTGGTGTGGTCAGACAGTAATACCTCAGCCCCTGTTTCTTTGATCCAATGATATGAAAACACCAGACCACTTAAGATGAAATAGTGGATTATTTACTGAAGTGCCTAAAACTGGTCTTGCAAGCTTGAGACAGAAGATCCCTTCCTCTGAATCAACATCTGGGCCTGGTATTAACTGAAATTTGCAATCTTCCATTACATAGTAAGGAGTACATTTGCACAATAGCACACAAGTTCATCCTTCTTCTACGTAAGCTCTTCCCTGCACTGGCGCTGTTGTGCTGGTACCACAGCCTTAATCACATTTGGGCTGCAATTAAAGGGTAGCTAAGATGTGATGAAAAACGCAGTCCATTTTTTTTTTTATTAATATTTTTCCAAGTAGGTTACATCAGCCCTTTCAGATGTTGCTGAGGCAGAATGTATAACAACAGGTGCCAGAGAAATCCATCTGTACTCCTTGGAAGTGCCAAAACACAGAGATGGAAAATGTTGCAGCAGACATTTCTCAGGTCAAAAATGACCGCAGAAGACAAAGTGAACCACCAGCCAAGGAATCTAGTAATTTATGGCAGCAGTTCTGTTCTTGTCCCAATTAGAAATAAAAGGCAAGCTTTCATAACATCAGTACTTAGTTGCCTGATACTCATTATGACACCAGTGCTAAAAAGATAGCATGTAGATGCTATTACCGTTGTTTTGCCTAAGCATCCAGCACACTAAGTCACAGTAGAGAAGAGACAGACAAGACAAAGTTTCAAATTTAACATGGATCCAGATATTAGAGAGCTCTCAAACTTATTATCAACATGAATATGAATACTCAAATACTGACTTGGAAACACTTACATATAAGCTCTAATCAAGCATGCTGCTTGTGATTCTGATCAGCCAAAGAAAACTATCTCAATACCAGTTTTCTGTGAATCACTGTCAGTAGCTTGACTGTGACATAAGGTGGACTTTAGATCAGAGTTTCTATATATCTGAAACTCAGAGGACCAGAAAACCTGCCACTGCCACCACTGAGGAAAATGGAAGGAGGAGAAGAGCAGCTAACTAGGCCTTCAATTAGAGGTGCCATCAGCCTGCTAAATACACTAACAATTATTGGAAATTTAAGCCATTTATTGACAGTTTATTGACTAATTTCACCATTCGCTTATTGGCCCTGATTCTCATGGGCTTTATACAGCAATCTTCCTTCAGGAAATTTTCAAGCAGTTATCTTTGACTCATTGTCTTGTATTCATTCATAGTAAAAATCCAAAGCAGGGTTACTCAGCTACAGCAAAACCGCTCACATTACAGAAGAAGGATGGCTGCTGTACTGTAAAATTCCCTCAGCTTCCAGATAACAGAAAAATAGGAGCCTGTTAATACAGAGGTGTGACTAATATCAAAGCATGACAGTGAGGAATTCCTGTTATTGAACAACACATTTATTGAGAGGGTTATAAAATTCCACAAATATAGAACTGGAGCTAAAAGTCCTCTCAGCAAGAGGTCCAGGACACTCCCAATTTGCAACTGTATCCTAGAAAATATTTTTTTCAATATCCTAGAAAAGTATTTTTGTCTGTATTAACATAAAAATTTAAATTTACCAGCCTATATTCCATCAATATAACACATCCACAATCTTACATGTATCCGAAGATATAACAAAGCAGTCAGACCAAAGGCTAAGAAGCGTCAAATAGCATTTCAGGCAAAATTAGAATTATATTTTTGCCTCTAGTTTACAAGTGTACTCATTCAGCACTTAGAATTTTTGATTTAATCATCACTAGGAAGAAATACATGGAACTTCTATGTGCAATTCACCTTAGTTTTGCCATCTCTAATCCAAAAGTCAGCCACTGATGGAAGAACATGATCTAAATCCCAATGACTGTTCAGGTCATTTTAGTTTTTGGTTAAGCAGAAAAAAATATTTATTGAAAATTAAATATAAACAAATGCCTCAACATCATTTCCTCATTTGCAGTGGAAGAGAGAATGAACTCCCAAGTACAAGTCAAGAATTTCTGAATTGCATTCCAGTCTGCCACCATGTCCTTTAATACTTGTGTTAGTATTGTACTAATTAGTACTAATACTTGTCTTAGTATTCAGGACAATATTCGCTTACTTGCTTTTTTTAAAATAGATTTAATCAGTTTAATTGAAAGACAATAAATCCTTTGTAAGCATAAATTCTACATTTATATAATGCTTTTAAAACAGAAATTCATAAGTGATAGGTCCTCAAATGAAAATATTAACACAATTTGGAAGCATATTTCTTTGTAAGGATGTCCACATGATCAAAAACTGTATTAAAAGTCATGATGCACAATGACTTACATTCCACCTTCTTTATTTTGTGAGGGCAACAAAGATAGGGCATAAGAATAAAACAATTAACTGTTTCTACTTTGCTCCCTCCTGCACATACTTACTCTCTCTTCCGCCTGACGCAAGAGAGATGCAAGAATACGAAGGTAATTGCTACCATGATTTTCTCTAATAGGATTTGTATCTTTAGTTCAGCAGGACCTAAATATTATCTCCAGATCTCAGAAGGCTATAAATAGTTCTTGCTATTTCTTTACTGCCATGCCAAACTACTAACACAGAGGGCTCTGAAGGTATGTGCTGCCCTGGCTGAAGAGTCACTGCTCACTCTTTGCAGAAGCAGTCCCACAGTAACGGCTGTTCATACAGCAAAGCTTAGAAAACTCTGAAATTTTACATTTTATTCTCCAGTAAAGCCCTCTTACTTTATTCTTATTTTCTAAAAAATCACATTAGATTTCTGCTTTTTCTATCATTTTGGTAGCACCTCAGGCCCTTAATCCTTTTCCTCCACCCTTTCTAATATGGTTCTCTTCATTAGTGGAAAACTTATGTTTGAAACTATTGACAATAATAAAATAGCGTCTAAGAATATTACCCAAGTCTGGAAGCTGAAATTGCCCTTGAATTCTGGGGTATTTATTTATTTTACTTTACAAACTGGAGAGATTACATGTAAAACAATACCAAGCAAGTACAAAACATTTTGAGAATGTATATGCTTGTTTGTTTCCTTAACCTGATTACCATCATAGTCTTTTTTTTTTTTAATTTTAACAACAACATTTTGCTAAAGAAGCCTGCTTAATGATGCTTTAAGCCTTTTCTTAAAATCAATTAAATAGAGCACTTATTTGCTAATAGAAGTGTACTCTCTTTTTCCAGGGGATCTGAAGTTGCCAATAAACTACAGACCAATTAAATATAAGAGCAACGTACATGTTCCTGAGGGAAAGGATAATACACACACACAAAAAAGAGTTTTATCTTATTTCTATCCATTAGCCTGCACCCTTGCTTCTCCCCTCCAAACTGCGCCCTTGGTTTTGAGGTCAGGAGAGTGTTCTATTTTATGGGGCAAGGGAAGTAAGAGAAACGTAAAATTACCTAAGGTGTTAAAGCACCTAAAGCATTTTAAAAATATCTAATGCCATAAGCTGCTTTTAATGCCTTCAATCTGTTTAAAAATGGAGTAGGGAAAGCAAAGAAAATCTAAAAAATAGGAAAAAAAACTACGTGAAGGAGAGGGGAGAAGAAACAATATGGAGGAAAACAGTAAGCATATTTGAAATTATATATATATATATACATTCAGAGGTGGACATGTGTAACATTTGGAACAAAGGTATGAAAGCTTAAAATTATCTTTTAGGAAGATGCACATACTAGTGATTTGGTGGTGGTGATGGAATTAAGTGCATAATTCACTCTTTCTAATGTATGGTTACAGTCCCAGCCTAATTTAGGGCATTTATTACTCGTATTATAGCTAAAAAGGTGGGGGGGTGGGAGATAGAAAAGGCAAATAAATAAAGCAAGGGAATGACTGCAAGCACAAGAATCCCAAAAGCATAAATACCAAAGCATCCATATAACAAGTAACTATAACAATAAGGCTGGATGATGGAACTTCCAATACAAGGCCTTTCTATAACAGCAAAATGATTTTTACCTTAAGTTTTTACCATACTGAGCTTCAAAATTTCACATTAAGCAGAGACAAAACTCAAGTAGAAGGGGAGGAACCCACCTTTGGAAAGGCTGTACCCTGAATTATCATATTAAATGTCTTCAGTAACTTTCTTAGTTGTGCTAGTCTGTTTATTATTCTCTTATCTAGATACCATTCATCGTCTAGTTAATGTTGGCAATACCAAACAATATTAATGCCTGTAAGAGGCAATTTACAATTACGAAATAATGCATCTTGTAGTTACCATTTTCTAAACACTAAAGGAGACCAGCTTCAGCAATGTACTTGAGAGAAGCTGGTATCGCATACACTGCATGTCATAACAACCACAGTGACAGCCCCTATTTTATTTCTAGCCTTTTGGGGGAAGTACAGATTAAAACATTGGATAAGTACTATTGGTACAGATTTGTAGAAGAGGTTTCTCTTACTCCTTATAGAAAATTGACTTTTTCTTTAAACTGTTTTGCTTAGGTTTATTTTACAAGTACATTCTGTTATGTTGGTAGATCTGAACATAGTTTAATTACTATGTAAGAATGATATAATCTGATCTAGTTGGACACTGCTGTTCCCTACAGGTGATCATTCAGAAATTATTTCATGCACCAAGATGAATGCTGGGAATTTTCTTCTAGAGATCTAGATTGAAGAGCCATTGACAACTTCTGAAGTAGGGCCCTTAATTGCTCTTAAATACCTTGTTGCTACTTATCAAGTACGTTACTTCACTGGCAATACTGTGGAGTCTAAGCATCCCAGTCCTCTGTGCTACTTAGAGATTCATCAGTTAAACTACATCATTTCTTGGGAATAGAATATGAAGAAATCCATATTTTCTGGTGTTTGCAACTGACAAAAGAGCTGATAGACATAAGTTATTGTAGACACTTATGAACACAAATTACCTAACACAAGGGAAAAAGAAAAAAAAAATAATAATAAAAATCAAAAGCCTGAGATACCAGGGCAAACAATGCAACAATTAGACTATTTATGCTCTTAAAGAGCTTAAAATTAATATTAAACCAGAACTATTGCAAGCATTTCTACAAGTCTCCACAAGATTAGAAACAGTATGATGAACGGAAGTAGAAGAGACTCCCTCTCAATGAACAATTACCTGATAACCACCTCAAGTGAACATCATGGTTATTTGCACAGAATTGTAGGACTGAAATTAACACTTTCCCTACTCCAACTCTGCCCAAGGACTTGTACACTTATTGTTAAAAGACTACATAAAACACAAATGATCTATACCAGCCTAGGAATAAGAACACAGCAGCTGTACATTATCCAGTCTAACTGGATAATGCAGAGCTGCAGATGGCAGCCCTCTGACAGAATAAAACTTAAGCTGTTGTTTAAGTTTCAGTGAGTTTGATGGAAAAAAATAAATAGCACTTGAAATGTTTTTCTCTGTATCATTGTTACAGTTAGACTAAACAAAGTCAGAAAGTTCCTGGAAAATTCCCCTCAGTAAACAGTACCAACAAGATATAAGACTGATGAGTCTACTGTATTTAGCATCCAAAATCTTTTTTACTATAACAGAATTTTACAACAAAATAAGCCTGTAATTGAAACTGTTTGGAATTTTAGTACAGTTAAACTAGACATAAATAGCTTAATTGTTTCTTAAAACATAGCTCAGACTTTAAGTTACACTGGAATATTTTCATAGCTGAGTAAATCCTATTTTTTTCCATGTTAACTCTCCTATTGAATAGCACCTCTGTGACCCCTTTTTTACTTATAGCTATAGGCCAAGGAACATTTCCAGAGTCAAAGTACGTCAGGATTATTTCAAAGTCAAACCAGTGAAACAAAGTTATTTTTATGCCTGTATTAAGTTGTTCATTATCTACCTGGTATTATGAGAAAAATTAAGGACACACAGTCAAGGTAATATTTCCTAACTAGAGCAATATCTGTACAGTTTGTGATGAGTTCTTGCAAGCATGAAACTGAAAACTGCTTCTTCAATGAAAAAGTTTTTATTTTTATCTGAAACCAACAAACAAAATACAGTTCTCTGCTAGACTGCTGGAAATGAATGGATTCAAATGCTTAAATGCTGTTTTTATTAAGTGAAAAAAGTGAAAAGGTATTTTGATGGCATGGGAAAAAAGCAATAGAAAAAAAAGGACAAGTGTAAATTAGACAGTTTTGTGAGTTCTTCTTCTTAACTATCTGGAAACTAGTATTTACTTTTTTAAGCAATCCGAAGGGAGACTATTATTCATTATATTAACTGCTACTACTATGAAGAATTATCATTACTACTTCAAGAAACATTTTTTTCAGGAAGGATAATGCCCATTCAAATAAAATATTTCAACTTATCTTTGATTTAGAGAACATGGAAAAACATGTTCTGTTTATACAGGTGCAGAAATTCCCATTGAAAATCATGCCAGCAGCATGATATTCACTGCATAGGTCTGCAGGTAAAAAAAAAAAAAAGAAAAAAAAAGTAAATAAATATTCCTCTTTTGAAATACCATCATGGCTTGATGGTACTTCAAAGGAATCCCTCCCATGAAAATATTAAAAGCAAGGCACCATCATCTTTTTTTATCCACTTCCCATTTTAAACACTATTAGAGTACCATCACTTTATGCTATGTTTTTATTTCCCTATAATTTTTCATTTTTCTTGGTTAGATACTACTACCATGCAATGGTATCCACTGATACTAGAAATCAACAGCTATCTGACGTAGCAGTGGTTCAGATAGATTTTGGAACTGATAAACACTTAGTCCAAGGGAAGAGAAGCCCTACCTCTCTCCAGACAAAAGAAATATTTTTGAAAGGTTTTGTAGGTTTTTGACCGACTTAAATTATATGCCTTTGATTAGATACAGAAGGGATGGTGCTTAAATAGCAGGAGGATTATTATGGAAATACTGTGCAAGTCTACAGAAATTTCAACAGATAAATCACTACAACCAGATGCTATTTCCTCAGATTAGCAGGTCTGCACAATTTCAACTACAGACAGACACAAACAGTTGTTGAATGCAAATATTCAATAATTTTTATCAAAACTCTTGGATGTTAACCATTTGTGAAGTAGTCATTTACTTGAATGTTTATAATTTGGTAATATATCTTTATCAGCCATTCTCAGAATGGCCAAAAGTATTATCTGTATTTGTTGTGATGGCCCAATCCACAGCAAAGACAACTCACTATGACAGGCATCCTGGATACCATCTTCACATGATTCTCTACGCTCCCAGCTCTCTCATTGTTCAGATAACTCTGCTTCAGAGGACCAAATAAATACTTAAGCAAATGGCTGCCATTACAAAAATTACAAAAATTATATATTTGCAACAATAAATAAATAGATAAAACAGAGCTTCTAGCTTCATGTTTTTCCCCCCATTCTGTATAGTTCAATCATTAGCATATTCATATTTTCTGGATCATGCTATCAAAATCTACATAACAGAGATGAACTCCCTCACACAGTAAATACGTGTGAACATCTCTTAGCAACAACCGGTCATGAGCCAGCAAGGAAACTTAACAGCAATCCCACTTAAAACATCCCACTTATGCATGCCAAATGATAATGCCATCAGTAAAAATCCGAACTGTTCACTAAAGCAACATGCTCTCGAATGCTTGAAATTAAATCTTCCCCACAGAAGCCAGACACCAGAAGGAGCTGTGCTTTGTCCTTGACAGCTTTACCAAGAACACTTGCAAGGAACAGTAACATGTGCTCCTGTCCCTAACTGATTCAATTCCAAAAATCTTTCACATGCAGGCACAGCTTAAAATTCACTGTGCACATAACGTGCCTACATAAGCATCAAAGGAATAAAGAAAGTAGAAAACCATAAGCATCCTTCTGTGCTACTCAAACACGTAATAAATAGTGGTGCCAGACTTAAATTCAGGTACCAACCACTGCAGCGTTACATCAAGTTTTCCAGCTGGCCTTCACAAAGATTCCTGAATGTGAAATGTGTGAAAAATACCAAAACTTGATGACAGTGGCCTCTTAACTGTGTATGTAATAGCAAGGGTAGCTATTGTAAAGATACTTGACTCAGGTTTTTCAAGTCAGACCAATTTCCTGAATTCTCCCAACTGAGGGGAGAACTCTAGGATTAAAAAAAAAAAAAAAAAAAAAAAAAAAGGTCCTAATAAGTGTGGTCTTCTCCCTTTCTCTCCCTCCCATTTTCTGCCCAATAACCAGGCCTTTAATGATAATCAGTGAAAAACAGGTAAATACAGGTCTATATCCTCTCTTTTGCCGTCATGGGGAGTTCAGTCTTGTGACAGATGTTCATGCTTCAAAGAAGGTGATTCTCTTGAAAGGTCACATTTATATGCCTACATGTGGATTTGGTGAATTAAGTTAATTAAGAACTCAATTTCACTTATTGGAGTTACACATTTATTTTCTTAAATCCAAAACATTTTTCATTTTACTGTAGGTTCTAGAATCTTTAGCTTTATAAAGCTTACTTCTCAAAGAGTTGCTATATACTAGAACCAGAATGGTTTGGGTTGGGAGACCTTGAACATCATGTAGTTCCACCACCTTCCACTAGACTAGGCTACTTAAAGCTCCATCCAACCTGGCCTTGGACACTTCCAGGGATGGGGCATCTACAGTTTCTCTGGGCAACCTGGTTTGGATCTTCAGATCTTATAGAATTTCTTCCTTATATCTATCATAATTCTACTGATTTTTGTTTAAAGCCATTACCCCTTGCCCTGTAACTACACTCCCTGATAACAAGCCCCTCTAACAGCTTTCCCTGTTTAGATACTGGAAAACCCTTGTAAGGTCTCCACAAAGCCTTCTGTTCTCTGGGCTGAACAACCCCAACTCTCTCAGCCTGTCTTCACAGGAGAGGTACTCCAGCATTCTGATAATCCTCATAGCCATCCTCTCATCTTGCCCCAACAGATCCATGTCCTTCTTATGCTGGGGACCCCAGAACAGAGCACATCACTCCAGGTGTAGTCTGATCAGAGTGGAATAGAGGGCACAGGTTAAATACAATTAAGAATTCACAAACTTGCTTGGGGTAGATGTAAAGAGAACAATGTCATTTAAAGGAAATCAAGGAGAGATGAGTTAACAAGTTCAGAAAGCTGGATGAAAATAAAAACTGACCTGACTGTGTAAAGTGCAGACCACACAAGAGAATGACCAGCATTAACTTCACAGGATAGTATTTTCCCCAAGGAAGATAAGATAAACGCCACTGATGTTACACTGAGGAAGGGAGAGATGCAAGCATAAAAGGAAAGACACCAAAAAGACTAGCATTGTTTTCATTAAATTCCATCTCCTTTCTCAAAATAGATATTTAATGCAGGCAGCAAGTTTCAATTAAGAGAAATGTATTAAAAGAATTAAATGTTTGTTAGCAAAATAGAGGCAAAAAGACAGTGAAAAATATTTTCAGAGTACTTTTTCAATAAAACTTTCAAAGCAATCTAACTACAAATTCTCACAAAATTTAAGAAAATGCATTACATACTTACATAGCAGTTAGTGCTTACATTAAGTGAAAAACAAAATCCATCAACTCATTACATTGTCAATAAAATCTAACATTATCTGAAGTATTCCTCTCTCCTTGTGTTTGTCATCATTTATTCAACCTTGGTTAAAAACAGGTACGTTTCTTATCTTTTTCAGTATACACGGACTTGAATTATAATAATTTCACTGAAAATTACAGTACCATTCAGCTAGCTGTGACAAAAATAACTTTCTGAACTTTTGGTAAACATATATGGTAAGCAGCCCCCCAGTTAAGACCATTATCACTACTTATTTGTGGGTTCTATAACTTGATCAATTTTTTTTTCTCTTATAAAAGACATACACTGAACAAAAAACAAATTATTCTTAAATATTCAGCACAAAATGATCAAAATGTTTTGCAGCTTAGCAATTATATATTCATTTTAAACATACACCACAATTGGTTTTTGTCTCTAACATTCCAAATACTCATTCTAAAATAATAATACTTGGTAGCTTGTGTTACCAGGTACTGAACCACTCAGTTTTAAACCATTCATTTTCTTATAACTGAATGACCACTTGTTCATTATGCTTGCCTCTGGGACCCAGAAGTCCTTACTGAGGAATTCAGATTTTTTTTTTTTTTTTTTGCAGGCTAGTTGAAAATGACAGTCATTGTTTATCTATGATTCTATCATAGATAAACCAATTGAATAAAAAAAAAAAAACATATTGAATACCAATAAGCTGGGAGTAGTTTGCATTAAATGCTGTAAATAATAAGCCACGTTAAAAATAATGTGTGTTAATGAGGCATGCACAGCCTCTAAAGAACTGAAGACAAAGCAATAACTGCAAGGAGAACAGCAAGAAAGTACCATGTATTGGTAAATATAATATGCATAAACAACTTCAAACATCTTAACAATCTTTAAAAATTGCTTCATAAAGAATAAGGTATTAAAACCTGTTTCTTATCTGATTTTAAGATTTAGTTCTCAGAAGTAACATTTTGCTGTCAGGTCATTCTCACAGCCTGCTAGAATCTTAATGAATAATAACAAAAGCAATTTGAGATAAAGTATAGCATGAGGATGTGTTTTACTGGAATCCTGATTTCACGTTCATATACTGTGTACAAATCTTTGCAAACTAAATCTTTTGCTTTTCTCAAGTAAGACTATAGTGTTTTTAACTTTTAAGCCTGTCTGAGACTCATTTAGGTGAAAGCAGTACACAAACCACATTACCCATGCTCCTGAGTGGTAATGAAATGAGCTGAAGTGTGGTGTTGGCCACCTACTTGGGGCACCAACATCCCAGATCCGGTTTGATGAGATTTAGCCACCATTTGCCTCCTGGCTATATGCAAGAGTAAGTTGGAGGCTTGATGTCACACAGTGCTGGCTTCTCCAATCAGAGCACCTCTGGCAAGGACTCAGTGGAGCAGAGTTCATAGTTCCAAGCATCTCCCAGATAATCCTACAGTCATACTGGGAGATTTTATTTTTTATTTTTCTGCAAGAGAGATCAGCACTGAATAACCAAGGAGAATGAACATCCCTCAAAATAAGTTTAAAGAACACTGACAAACTAATTCTAGGTATTCTGCACCTGTATTGCATCTTTTAGTTCATTTAAGGCCTACATGAAATGCAAACCATAAGCATGTTCTTATTCTGAATGATGATGGCCCATTTTTGTGACACAGAAATGCATTATTATCTTCTGTGAAGACAAATCTGCAACTAAGGTTGAAGAGGGCTTTCCAAGGGATCACCTATATGCTGATTAAACATTCTGAGGACCACTCGACAGTGAAGATGGTAAATGACAGCAAAGAATCAGGTTGCCCATCACCAGTACAGGCATCTTAAAGACTTGAAAGAGCTTCTCACCTAAAGCCTCTCATACTGCCAAGAGCTCTAAATATTCTATATACTTTCTCTTTGAATGTGTGAAAGAAACTGGGTTAAACCCAGAGGGATGCTGACACACAAAAATCCCTTACCAATATTCTCAACCATTAAAAGTTTGGAATTAATTTATTCTGTTCTAGACTGAACTAAAAAACATTCAAGATGCAGAATGTAATAGAACAAAGAATAAGGCAGAAAACATTATCTTCTGATACAACCAGGATTATGAATGCCATTTGTTGTTATGCAGCTGAACTGACTGAAAGTTCTGCATTAGACCTCATATTGCAGCCGCTTTTACATACTAAATTGCCAGCTTGAGTATACTCCCACATTACAAGCATGCCATGAAATGGCTGTGAGTCACAGATGGAGCCAGCAGAGTTCTCCCCATTCTCATCTTTAGTCATTCTGCAGGCACAGAAATACACCAGTGACAGAGAACCTACCTCCAGTAGCTTCAGCAACAACTCAAGAGCTTTGCTATAGACATTCAGATTATCTGCTTGTGCATGACTCTTTGAGGCATGTAGAGAGGCATGCAGAGTACATCCGAAGATGTACTCTGCATTGACTGCACACAAAATCCCTTGCGTATTCCTGACACTGCAGCACTTTTAAAAACCCCTACATTAAGCCACTTCAAAAAAACTTAAACTTCTTAAAAACTTCACTATCCCCCAAATGTTTAAAACAAATTCTATATTACAATGGAGAAGTAAAATATATTGTTCTCTTGACTGACACCATTATGTTATATTTCACCCTTCCTACATTTTCATAATTTACTCCCCACATTTCCAAAGTCATAAGTCTTTCTTTCTCAAAGAACATCCAAAGATGCCTCTTCATGCCCAGTTTTGGTGAGAAACATTAGCTTACAAGTACAGAACCACAGAATCACCTAGGTTGGAAGAGACCTCCAAGGTCACTGAGTCCAACCTCCGATCTAACACTAACAAGTCCTCCACTAAACCATATCCATAAGCTCTACATTTAAACATCTTTTAAAGACCTCCAGGGATGGTGACTCAACTGCTTCCCTGGGCAGCCCATTCCAATGCCTAACAACACTTTCAGTAAAGAAGTTCTTCCTAATATCCAATCTAAACCTCCCCTGGTGCAACTTCAGCCCATTCCCCCTTGTCCTGTCACCAGGCACATGAGAGAATAGACCAACCCCCAGCTCACTACAGCCTCCTTTAAGGTACCTGTAGAGTGCAATAAGGTCGCCCCAAGTCTTCTCTTTTCCAGGCTGAACAGTCCCAGCTCCCTCAGCGACTTCTTATAAGACTTGTATCTCTGACAGAAATTGGGACAAACAGTACAAGGCACTGAGTAGTGGCAAGCACTAAGTTAGCACTATGGCAAAAAGGGAAAGAAACAGGAAAAAAAAAAAAAAAAAAGACTACTTAACTAACTCATCTTAAAAGTGGCCTGAGACACCTTGCTGAGACAATGGCTAGGTCTACATCAGAGACCTCTGGCTGCTACAATCAGCACTCGTTTGTGAAAAAAGCTGAGTCCCTACCACAGTGCCAGCACAACCTGTCAGCAGTGCAGAAACAGCCTGTGCAGCACTACAGGATGGGTTTTGTTATCATTTTACCAGTAAAGTATACAACTATCCTAGAAGACTAAAGCATTTCTGCTGTCTAAAGCATTTCTGCTGTAGACATAACATACAGAAATCATACAATGCAGGCATTGTCAAAATAACAATACACAGGAGTTTGAGTTTGCTAGAGGACTGACAAAATCAGTGATAAGTAAACTATGACTACATGCCTCCTTTCTCCTGCCTTCACTTGTGTGAATCACATAAAAGTGATTGTTCAAACTAAACTTAGTACATATGTAAAGCCAGTTCAGCTGCATTTAGCCTTTAACAGAGAAATAATGTGTTCCGCTAAGGAGAAAATGTGTTAACTGATAAATTCTGCTCACCTTCCTTTGAAATTGGGATAAATCACCTTCCACCATTTACCTGCTCCCATTCCTTATCTGCTCATGTGACTGTGATCTTCAGCAGTGATGGCAGCAGCTTGCTGAATTGTATGTCTGAAGTCACTTTTTTCTAAGACTCTGAGTTTGGAGCTCATAGATAGAATACAGATAGATAAAAGCACACATGCACTTTTGTATTATGCATGTGCGCACACAAATATGGTGCAGAAAAAAATAAGTTGCTCTTAACAGTTGTTCAATGACTAGAAACAGTAATCCAAGGATATTTGGAATGTATAATTGTTAGAAACTGCAGAAACTAATTGTTTTTCATTCTTTCAATAATTGGAGCAGTTTTTAAATAATTCATATCCTAGAATTGTACGACTCAAATCTAAAATACTGCCAAGTTACACAAATACTCATAAATCAACTGAAAAAAAAAAAAAAAGTATAACAAGCCTATTTACACTTTTCTGAAGAGTTTGACCCTGAAGAAGACTGGATTGATGCAGAGATGTTCTTCCTTATTATTTGCTTTCAACCCTAATAGCTTTACATTTCTGCCTAAAGTAAAATACTGAGCATTTTTACCAAGCATTATTCTGTTAGCTGAAAACAAAGGTATGTTAAAACAGCAACAGAAAGATCTACAGAACTATATTCAGAAAGGGGTCCACATGAAAGGCTCTTTGAAAAGAGGTTTTTGTCAGGGACTCTCACATTTACCACTTGTACAGCAGAAATATACTACTGACAGTATCAAAATGAGGAATTGCATTATTTCAGTATTTTCAGTACTCAAATTATAAATTCTGTGAATCTACTACAGATTGGAATGTGTACATCCATGAGTACCACAGCTGACTGCTGTTTTGTAAGAGACTACAGTTGCCTCCTGCAGTCAAACAGAAGTTTATCACTCCAGTTGCTGTATTACAGTGCAACATAGTATTTGAAAGAAGCATTTAAATTCAAACCCCATTTTTTTCCCCACCAAAAAAATATATATATTTTAGCTAGTTTATAATGGTTCAAGTGTGATATACATAACCGAAAACAAGTATGTAGATTCTGTTTTCAACAAAAAACATTTTCATTTACAATTACCCTCAAAAACATTTTTTGCTACTAAATTTCTAATGCAAGACTAGGAGTAAATCAAAAAGCTATCCTCTTGCAAGTTCTGTTTATAGTACAGCATAATTTGTGATTCTGAAAAAAATCAATTATTAAATTCAAACAGGAAACAGAGCTCGTATTGCAGCCATGAACTCCAAGTACAAAGTTGATGTACGAAGGTCTCATTGTGCAACATGTAGCCTCCCTGCTAGAAAGAATCAAATCCCTGTCTACTTAGAATTTGCAGCTAGGCATTAGGAAATGAACCAGTTAATTCTAAATGGATCTAACATTTTACAATAACACTTTCTTTTTCTTGAAAGCCAGAAACCACTAACAAAATAAACTTGATCAACTTGGAAAAGAAAGTAAATACTTTTTGTTCCTTTTCCCTTGTCACACAGAAAATACCAAAATTAGAGCAACACAATTTTTATATCATGTGTATTGCTTAAGATTACCTGTGCACATTATGAAGCCTAAAATTTAAAACCAAGCTAAAAATGACCTTTTGTTTCTCTTTAAATTCTCTAAATCTCTTTAAACACTACCCTTAGTTCTTTAAACACTTAGTTCTTTAAACACTACCCATTGATCAATGGTACGGGTGTTATCTCACCACCTGTATCCCCAGAAGCTTGTCCTGCAGCACAAAAACAGGTACAGAAATAAAGGAAGAAAACAAAGAAAAGAATGGGAAAGCAACTAATTGACATCTAGAGCCTTGTACTAGGGTGCCATAAAAACAAGACAACAATATTTCCTTGTAGGACAGGCTCACAACACAGTCTACTGTTCATGACCGCTGTCTGCAGATCTAGTAACCTCAGTCACAGAGCCAATACCAACCTATTCTGAGGGAGTTAAAATGGTAAGCAACCAAAAAGCTTTTACCATTTAACTCCTTCCTACAAAATTTGAGATAATAATTTTGCTTGTAACTTTTCTCCCCTTTTGTCTCCTACTAAATACTTTAGTAAGTGTCCAGGCATGTTCTGTGCCTATCAAAATACTAGACACAGGCACTATTCCTTGCACTATTTCCTACTCCAAGTCTGAGAATAAGAAGTGTCTTGGCACTGCTCTCCCTACAGCCAGTAGAAAGCAGAAACATGCTGTCATCTGCTAATGTGTTGGTGCACTAGGTCTATGTGTGGATCTTCTCTGTGTAACCACAATGTTTGGAAAAGCCACTACCAAGTATTTTAAGGGAGGAAATCTGGTATTTACTTTTTTTTTCTTTTTTAAAATCACCAAAACTTGTCAGCCGTTGTCCACTCAATTTGTAACTGTCATTGTATTTAAAAGGAAGAGGCTCATGCAGGCTTGAGTCTTCAAGCTACTAGTGAATAACAACTAAGGTCCAACAAATAAGGAAAGAGTGAGAGTAGAATCCACATCTGCGGGCTACATGAGAGTTATGCAGACCAACAGTGGACATCACTCAATTGGACATGTGAAGTTCTCTGTGAAAGGTCTGAATCTTAAAGTTGATCTCTCCAGGTAAAGGATGAAACAATGTGTGATAAAACCCACTTGTCAGGAATCCTTTTCCAACTGTAAGCAGTATTCTCAACAGCAGAAGAGAAATAGTTGCATCTGGTGTGCCTCATCTCTATGCCAGAAGAGACAAGTCTAAAAAGCCTGTTTACAATGCTTAAGAGATGTATTAATACAAGGGGAGATGGAAAGATTCTTCACAACTACTGGGTACTAACTACACAGCAGAAAAAAAAAAAAAAAAAAAAAAAAAAAAAAGATTACAAGGCAAAAAGAAATTGTAATGGACATTTTTAATTGCAAGGCAAATTTGCCCAAAGGGGGAAGAGATTACACCTTTTCCCAAAGGGGCTTAAGTCATGCTGTACAATAAAAAAAAAAAAGAAAGAACCTACACTTAACGGAGCAAAATATATTCTAAATTTAGTATGAACCGGACAAAGATTTTTGTATATACTACAGCGTAGTTTTTTTGGGTTATGTGAATAACCAATCCACAGTTCAGCATGCCATACATAATTAGCCTTTGCTGCTCTTAGCTTCTGCAACATTTAGCATGCTTTAGCCTTTGCAACATTTTAGCATGAAGTTTCCTTTTCCAGTTAAATTCAGTGAAATTAACCAGGTGACGAATGGCAGTTTAGTCAATGACTAACCTGGCAAATAATTTTTCAATAACAGTAACAAAACAATAAGTACTAACAAGGAACTGGATGTTTCAGCAAATCATTATACCTGGTAAACCAAAGGGCATGCAAAGAAGCCTGCCTCTAGCCTGGGGAATGCGCCTCTGAAATCAGTATCAGACCCAAATCATATCGATTTTGGGTGCAATATGGTATTGGCAGAAAATTGCCCTTCAAGCTACCATTCATTCCTATGAAACCTGTGCCTAAGAAAGCATTAGAACATTTTAGTAATCTAGGATATATCTCACAGCAAACATAAAAGATTCTCCCCCTTCCACAAGGATTAACTGAAACCTGCTTTGCCCTCCCAGAGGGCAGTTAATTGGAGGAGCAAGGAGAGAGCGATGATGAGGAATCCAAGTGCCAAGCCCAGAAGCTGTTGCTTTGCCAGCTATCCCAGGCTGCAAGCCCAGCACCCATGCCAGTCATAGGCCCAAAGCGCTGCAGCACTTCTGCCACCACAGGCAGGCATAGCCTAGTCATACTATGTCACTTTGCTTCTCACCTCTGAAAATCTGCCCTTTCTCCATCCTTCTCAGAATACTCAGCAGAGATTTTAAATTGTAGGGGAAGAAATATGGCATTTTCTTTTTTATTTTGAGATAATCTGTATGCCTGATTACAAGAC
The DNA here is from genome assembly GCA_011075105.1 of Heteronetta atricapilla. Classification (NCBI taxonomy): domain Eukaryota; kingdom Metazoa; phylum Chordata; class Aves; order Anseriformes; family Anatidae; genus Heteronetta; species Heteronetta atricapilla. Next base: position 13,224,010 of record CM021736.1, on the reverse strand, counting down.
AACCAGTTGTATAAAGTCATGCTTGGTTTCCAGCTAGTAACATGCTATATATCCTTCAGTTTTGCAGAGTACTTCTGTTACACATTAAACATGCATCACATCTTAAAAGTGCTATCTCCCATAGCCATATCTTATTTCCAGAGGAAGAAGAGGGGAAAAAAATACCAACCACCTACTAAAGCTGTGCAGACATGAATAAATTCAAATTACATTTCCTTCTTACCAAGGGAAAAAATAAAAAATAAATATCACTAATTAGATGTTTACTCCATTAAGAAGCCTGTTTTTCCTTCAAGGCACTGACAAGTGAGGTACCTAGCTTTGTGAGACAGGAGATCCTAAATGGTGTGAGGTAAAGTCTTAGTTTTTATATATAAACACATCCAGTATAAGCAAATAAGTCTTTCAATGGAAACTAGCAAGTTTCCATTGCCAGTTACTAGGCAGGTCAGCAATACATTAACTTATATCAAACTTCCTCTCTCAATCAATAATTCAAGTTGGGTAAACACAGATTTTTTCAGCTTTAATATTAATAGAATTCTCTTTACTGTGTTCTTCACAACTCTGAAGAGCAAGAAATTCCCCATACAGTGCAGAGTAAGAGACATCTGAAGTAACCAGGGCTCAAGTTATTATACTGCACAGGAGTTGTCCTCCCCAGCTTTTATCTTGCTTTATTTCTGTGTGTAGGAAGCCAGCCAAAGAACTCTCGATTTGCTGTTGTTTCAGTCAATTGAAAAAGGGACCTTTCTATACAAATCTCCCTAACTTCATTCTGTTCTGGCGTGCCCAGAGTTGTCTTCCATCCCATGTAGTACCATATTCTCTTTCTCCCATTTTTGGCATCAGTGCCTTCCCCTTCCAGTAATTTACCTTGTGGAAGGCCACTGCAGCAACTGTATTTTTGTCTCTTCCTTTCCTCCCCTCTCATCTTCCTGACAGCAAAACTACATTTCCCTATTGTAATTGAATTTCTGGTGTTCTTTGCCATGATTTATTGCAACACAAGAGCAATTCTACTTTAATTTAGGGCTAAGGTGTACTAAAGCTTTTAACTTAAAGCCAAGTACACCTAGAGCTATACAGCTTCCCACTCAAACCTGGCCTATAAGCTGTATAGATAAAGAGAGAAAATAAAATAATATTGGGAGACATTTTCAAGATACTTTCAAGTACACAACAGATAACAAAACCTGTAGCAGAAAAACAATAACAGAAACCAAAATGATTCTTCAAGAATTGGTCTAGAAACCTATGCACCTAAGAAGTAATTTGTTTTATTTAAAAGAATTTTAAAAACATGCATTTGACTGGAGATTTCAAAACTTCATGTTCACACAGACACATGCTAGAATGGCCTACAATGTGAAACAAATATTGTTTGATTATGTTCATCTAGCATATATAAATAGGTCAGTCTCTGACACCTGGGTATGTCAACCAAGAAGCCAGAAAAAAATATGAAGTCAATGCAATCTGATAGTCTTGAGAATTATGGTTTTTTTTTGGTCTGTCTTAGATAAAACAGCCATAGCAGGAGATAAACTTAGGATTCTTTGTAGCACCTAGACTGTTGCACATGTTGAGTCCAGTTACTGAAAATACCAACAATTTGTTGTTTTTTCCTAATTTTTTCAGCATCTTGTATGCATCTCTCAACACATATTCTAATGTAGTCCATTACCATACAGAGACTTCATACAGCAGTGCCAAACTGGCAAAAAGTTTATTCCTCTGTGCCAGACCTGCAATTTAATCAAGTGGCATGCTACTTCTCCAGGACATTTGAAAGGACTAAGCCTTTTTATTGCCCACTTTTTTATTCCTCAGATGGCATTACTAGACAGCTGTGTTTTCTGTTTGCCTCACATACCTCATATAGGAAAGCCTATAAAATCTTTCTTAATAGTTTTCCAGTTAGCTAGTAAGTTCAAGCAAAGGCTGAAATAAGATGGATAAAAACTACATCAAGGATGAAAATTGATGTCCCATACCATAGCAACTGATATACAAAAAACAAAATATAAAATAAAAATAACTGGTATGCTGACTACTAAGGAACAAAGCTATCTCAAGGATTCAGAAATGATATATGGTCTGCTCCCTGAAAGTGGTCAGTACAATTCCAGACCAGGTCATGAGAATGGTTCAAAATTAGCTTTCTTCTGAATAGATAAACAAAATTGTGCTGAAACTGCAATCACAGTTGGAAGCTTTTATTAACACAATCTGTAGAGAAACCCAGAGTTAAGTGACCATGGAAATTGTTCAGAAACTTAAAATATGCACTTTGAAGAACATAAAGACATAAATGGGTGCAAGAACATTATTACTGACCAGGCCTAGAGAGCCAGTTCTCCCAAGATTGCCCAAACTAATAAGATTTGCCAAAATAATAAGATTACTTTAAAAGGAATAAACCAAATATATTAACATTTAATGTGATTCACAACACCCAAACTGTGTACTACAAAGGTGAAGTAGGTCATAAAATCCTGTGCAGAAATATCATGTGCTATTTCTAGATAGTGGTGTGTACAGTACAAAGGACTTCTTTCTTTTATGATTAAAATTCATTTAATGGCAAATTTAAACTTATTTCTTTGTACCAATAGGCATATGGGTTTTCAGAATAATTGCTTGCTTCTTAATTGGTAGCTAACTGAAGATATACCATTCAAAACCATATACACCCACTAAGACACCACACCGAAAGGAAGAAGAACAACAAACTCATGAGTTTACAGTCATTAGTACTTTGGCATTTATGACTCAAATCTTATTTTTTTAATTTTTTTTTTGTCACGTAGCAATAGAAATGGAAGAGTTTCCCAGGAAGGTTCTAAGAGTAGCAAGTGAAAGGGAAGTACATTGCCAAGTGTGAAAATAAATATACCAACAGCTTTTCATGTCACTTTTAATATAGAAAAAGTTCTGAAAGGTTTTTTTTCCCATTGTATTTAAAATGGAATTTTTAAGATTTTTTCAAACATTTTGCTAAAAGTTTTGCTAAACAGTTTGCTAAAAATATTTGGGTATTAAACAGCTATTAACATACTGTAAATCAGCATCTAGGATGTTTTAACTTTTCTTAAGAAATCTACTTTTGTACTGAACAAAAAGAATACACCATTAACATTTTGTGTCTGCTAAATAACATATTGTGTGCCTGTCAGAATTGTGTCAAGAACTATGCTATTTCACTACATTTCTTACTTCATTTCAATTTAACTTGATGACCTTCCAAGTTTAATTTAACTTAAATCCTCACTTCTTTTTAACTGAGGCTTCAACGTCAGATGAACATTTACTGAACAAGTTCCTGAGTTTCACTGGGTTTTTGACAATATTGATGAATGGTGTTTTTCAATTATTCTAGGAATCCAATCCTGGCATTTTAAACAAAAGCTGCTTGGCAGTTTTTCTTATAGTGGTTACAAATTATAAGGCCTTCTGCTGCCACTATGTCTGTTAAGGTCTTAAAAATGCAGAACTGCTGATGTGGATATAATGGTCAAATTCTCAATTACTGATGTTTGTATCAGTAAATTTCTTGTAACACATTTTTGCAATAAATGTGTTTTGCATTGGATTTTCATTTTTTCTCCCTTTGAAACGGTTCAACTTCTTTTTAAATGTTAAGCCTCCTTACACATTGAAAAGTTGGAGATCTTTCTGTATCTGGAGATAATCATTTGTGAAATAGGTTGGCCTTATCTCCATTTTGCAAATACACACAATGAAACTCAGAACAGATCCAAGTGGTTCTCACAGAAATACTCACCACCAATACATTTCAGAATCTAATAAGGATGCACATGGCCTCAAATTCTAACATTTTTCCCAGTATCTGCATCCAAACTTCATACAAAGAGTTGCATATTAATAGTTTCCAGTGAAAAAGGTTACTGCTTCCTGGGATTAAGATGTGTTTTTCAAACAGAGGAGCCTAGAGAGGGATTTTAATTCTTTGGGGTCCCACTTTTCCATATATACAAATAACCAAAAACTATGCTTTGTCCTCTTGCTGATGTTCAATATACTCTGCCAAGCTACCCCAATCAATCACTATTTTGTTTTAGACTTCCCATTTTATATAACCAACTATCTCTTTCATTCTAGTAAAATATATTTGAAAAGTAAGTACTTTTTCATAAGTTCTAACACTAGTCAGAAGATGCACATAATTTGTTTTCAGAAGGAAGTGTGCCATTTCAAAGAGTATTTCTAGGAGAAAGGGTTTTTTTTGGGGGGGGGGGGGGGGCCGGGCGGGAGAGGGAGGATTTTTATTTTTATTTTTAATTCACTCACAACTGCCTAATGAATTAACAGCATAAAAACTGAAGGGACAAGCTTGGAAGTACACTATTTAGATGTGCAGGCCTCGAGGTCAATTCATTTCTGTTATCCAGACTAGAATTTGTTTTGTTTACATGTGCATACATAGGCATACATAAATATGGTCAATGTACATTAGAAAAAAAATCATATCTACTAGATGTGAACAATAGCTGTTGTCACTATGAACTTTAGACCCATCTCTCTTTTTGTAATGAATACTGGATAAATACCAGCGTTATGCTTTGAGATTGCAGCTAGTAAGAGGGGTAGCACCAATTCTAAATCACACTGCTGATGTCCATCAAAAATATACTGCTAAGTTCTAATAAGTCAAAAAGTAGACAAATACGCACAGTGCCCACTGTTTTGTCACTGAATTAGTCACCAGCAACTCCTACTGCAACGCTTGTGAATTTTCCCACACTGTGGTATATTTTCAGAGCTTTCTGAGTCATTGGGACAGGAAGGAGATGCTCCCAAGTACACTATCTCCCTGAAAAAATGTCATGTCACACTAAACAGTATTTACCACGATAAAGTACATGCTTCCCACTGATATTATTTAGATATGAGGAAACCATATACAGCTTCAGAGAGAAAAAAAAAAAAAAGGAGAAAGATGAAAAAATCAGCCCCTCAACTTGAGCCACAGCAAATTAAAATTTGACAGAACAGATATCTGTGCTACTATTTTGAACACTATTCAATCCATCTCTCCCTAGCACATTTTCAGCAAATCCCAGAAGTAGCAATTAAGCTTTTTCATTTGTATTATTGTTCAGATGATACAATCTAGAAACAGACACTTGGGCTAGATTATCCCACCTTTGGCCATACTAACCATTATATCACTCCCTGAACACTTTCATTTAATATAATTTGACTTAACAAGGGTTTAATGAGCATTAAAGGATCATTCAATGAAGCCAAATGAAAAAAAAAACTTCTAATTTATGCTGTGTGTTACATTTGTAAATCTGCTCTAAATCACATGAAAATAGCTTTATTCTTGTAGAGGAAATCAAGTGCTCCAGTACAGTAACTCATTAGGTAAATAGGAAGCTTCAGGAAGAAATGAGTGACGAGCACTCAGAGCTAAGCAGAGGTGCACAAGGAGCTTCCACTACCTTTAATCACATTGCTTTTATTCACAATGGACCTGACAAATTGTTTTCTAGGGTTCTGCAAACAGGTAGGAAAACCTGAAGAAATATGGCAGACTTAGTCACACAGGCTGCAGAACCCAGATACATATTTACACTGAAGTAGTCAGAGAATCAGACAAGCAAAGGGTCTTAGCATCCGATCTGGTTATTTTTCAGGTGTGCACACCATTTCCTTGTTCTTTACCAAGTTTAGAGACACTATGTTTTGGCTCCCAGAAGGAGCTGTGAGCTGATTCTTCATAGAAGTGTGATATGTTAGTGTCTAAGATGGAAATGATTTAACATGCTTGCTTTCCAAAGGTGTTTTTTTTTTTTATACTATCAAAAACAAACAAACAATTCAGATGGCATTCAGTATTCAAGATCCCAGTTAAGCTTTAGTATTTAGTACATGGGATTAAATATCTTCTCTTGAATTTAGCATTATTTTTTCTTGCAGTAACTCTGCTCCCAGTCTAGCACTCATCTACCTATGAGGGCTAAAAGCAGAGACCTTTTTTTTTTTTTAAAAAAAAGATGTTTGTGTCACTACAAACATCTCGGAAGCACATCATTTAGTCTAACAGACAACACCATTCCATTCACTACTCATATGTGAGAAGCTATCATATCATTGGTGAGTCATACATGTTTATTAAACATGTTCCAGATCAGGCCAACTTAATTTTGGTAGGTCTTAAAGGGTTTTGAGTAGGCACTGGAATGTTTTATAACAAATATATTAACCTAAACTGGCTTGAATTGACATAAAGATAAGCTGTCATGCTACTGGAAAACCAAAAGAGTGATAAATTATGTGAATGAGTTTTCTACCAGTAGGAAGATAGACTGAAAAAAACAGAAAAACTCATGCATGCATTTGCTGCGTATGTACGTGTACTTTAAGACAATGAAAAAAGCTCTCTGAAGTTTTCATCTTAATTGTAAGATGCAAAAAGAAAAAAAAAAAAAATCATGCTGTATAGATTTTTCTCCATATTGTGTTACTTTCACTATGCTTTCTGTTTTCATTAAGTCCTTTACACAAAATTTATGGAAGGTGGGTCCCCTGGACTTTTCCCTCATGTTTGAGGATCAAAATCAGAGAAAAAAGAAAAAAAAGGCAAGCAAAGAAACAACAACAACAAAAAAAAAACACAAGTCCAGATACCAAGTCTAGAAGTCTAGGTCAGTGACAAAAGTCAGGATGACTCCAGGTCCCTTCCCAGAACAGATTTCCTTTCACCACAACTCCTATTTTTTCCTTTTTATGACTCATTTACCTGGTAGAGTCTACCCACTAAATAGAGCTTTGCTACTCTATGAATGTGTTCACCTCCTCTCTTCCAGAAATGTGTTTGTTATTACAGCTTCTGTTCTACATTCCTTAATTATGTGAATTAAACAATTCTAATACTCAGAATGTATTCTTACACAACAGCACATACAGCCTGTGTACAATTCTGGACAGAGACAAAAGTGTTCGTATCTGCATAATATTCATAATAGTAAGTAGAATACCCAAAGCTTCAGGTTAAGATGGATGACTCAAGCAAAATAATAACCATTTTCTCTGTTGTATACTATTCATTAAACTATTCATTAAAATGAACAGCCAAAAAGCACAGGAAGTGAAAAGGAAGCCTTGCTTTACACATCATTGCTTAGTCAGGATGACAGTAACAGAAACAACCAGGAAATGAGAAAATGCATGGATGACAGCCTTCCACCAGCACTGACCTTCAAGATGCTCTTTTCAGAGTTATTGCTTGTATCTTTGCAGTATTGCAACACTCTGGAAGGCTCCATAAAGTTTATAAATACATGAAAAAAATAAGTGAATTCATACTCATGCTGTTAGAACAGGAACACATGCATTTTGGATACTGCCTAGAAAAGCACTGAAAGCTCCAGACCAGAGCATGGCATCAGAAATATTATGGTTGCAGACCCCTATTGTGCAACCTCACTGGACTGAAGCTTGGCTTTTTCATAAGCACTGTAGTTAGAGCAGAGCAAGGGGGTGGCAATTTTTCATTACATTTAAGGAAAGGGAAGACATCCCTAACACTGTTCTTCATTTGTAACTTGATTTCATGTGTCTGACAATATTTTCTAAATTTGGCATCACATTTGAGGGTGTTGTGTTGATATACATATGTAATGTATATACAATTTTATTATTCAAACAGAATCTATAGAAACTACTGTATTTAATGAGTTTGGAAAAAATATTTCTAAGATTTCTTCAAGTTAACTGAAATACTTAATTTTAAATTATCTACATAAAATGAATCAACTATGATTGAATAGATAATAACAGGAAACTTTCTGGTAAATCACACGTAGCAGAAAGTCCACATTACATACAGCACTGGGAAGCCCTGTTACTTGCTAACTGATTCAGAGAATCACAAAAATAAGAATATTTTCATTCTAAGAAGTCTGTTTATGTTTGACTTTGATCACATACTCTTAGCTCTGTTTCACATGCGTAGTAGTGGCTATAGTGTGTGACAAAGACCAAATAAAATGGCTTCCCAAATTAAAAATACTAACAGTGTAGTACACAGACACCAAATTTCCTGGCTGACTCTGTTCTTACCCCCCCCCAAAAAAAAAAAAAAAAAAAAAAAGAAATCAATTTCTGCAACACCTTGAGTTTTCCAGCTAGCTAGCCAAAGATCGTTTTTTCATTTTTTTTTCTGTTTTTCAAAGTCAATCTTTCACTTAAACACAATTTAATATTTTTTTTTTTCATGTTGTTACTTTCTCAAAACAGTTTCCAGGGTTTTCTTGGATATGACTTAGAAGTACTTGGCAAATGAAATAGCATTTTTGTATGTAGCACCAGCAAAAACTTAAAGGAAATTACTGCATATACTTGTGGTAGGTATAGTGACAGGACTTACATTTATTCACAGATTAACCTATTTCTTGTAATCATTTCCTGCCGAGAGTAACACTCCTTATTCCAGTAAAGATTCTGATACTCCTAAAATGATGTGGATTTTTTGGTTTGTTATCCTGAAACACTTCTAAACTGCAGAAGACTATTGAATAAAATATTTCCATAAACCGAGTTGTCCTTCAGGATTGTCACCCTCCGGCCTGCCTCCCCTTCATCTGTACAGGCCTCAGACAAATAATTTAGACTCAAACCATTCTCCTGTTCATCAGTGCTAGTTATTGATGCCTCCCTACAATAAATATGTGAGTGAAGAGAAAGAAAAGAAGTCAGATACCGGTGACGTGGTGAATAACTACTGGTGCACACACCAAATCTTCTCGGGACATATTCCATAAGCCTTATCTACATGTGGAAAAGGCTAACAGCTAACAAGAAGAACAGCTAACAAGAGCCCACTTATTTTAAAGAAGAACCTCTCTTATGTTTCTGCCTTATAGCCATCATTTCATCTACAAGCTAGGTATCTTCATATTAATAGAAATGATACAACCCATCATTGCCTGAAAAGGAAAGGACAGCAGCAGTAGGTCACGAGGGGCACAGAAAAGGTAAACGGTTCGACAGGTAAATGATGAAATAAACTTAAATGACAAATTTGCAAAGACAGTGGAAGTGAGATCCTCATTATTGTATTCTCAGCAGCTGTCAATCCTCAGAGATAATTTAACCTTACAAAAGGAATTTCATAACAGTGTATTCTGCTGACTATCACAGCATTAATCATACAGAGACAGTTTTAGACATATGTATGTGACTATAGATAGATAAAATAGGATAAGACCAAAATAAGACAGAATAAAACTGCCCTCAGAAGCTAGAATTAAATCATTCTGGATCACACTTTATAGAGGTCATTAGATTCATTGATAATTCAGCAATAACGTTCTCCAGTGCTCATTAAAAGCACTCAACTCCAGACTCATTTACACAGCATTACCCATGTTATTGATCTTCTGGGACCTACTCTTACTTTGAGCTGTTAATCTAAGTTACCTTAAGCTGTAAATTTTCTGAATACAGTTGTATTAAGTATCTTCTAAAAAATTAGAGGTGGTGTGGAAACTACTTCTTCCCATTGCAGTACAGCAGGATCTCTTATTCTGAAATGCATCCAAGAGCTCATCTCAATACTGCTATACTACAAGATGGTCACAGAAGGATCAGCATGTTTTCCTGAGGTTATATGAAGTACTGCCTACATAATCACTGCAGAAACAGCAGAAGGTTGCCTTGGAAAATATAGCCTTTATTAATACATGCATCAAGTATGAAAAGATAGCAACAGGGTTCTTCTGCATAACATTCTAACAGAACATCTGTACCCCAAGCCAGAGATGACAACTGTACTGAGGCCACATAAGTGTTTCAGCTTGCTTTTCTTTCCATGTCTACAAATGTCTTTGTATCTACTAAAGTCACATTAAGCCACCGTATGTTTAAACTGGTTCTGAAATCAAAACTTAAAAACGTTTTGAATCAACTCCTCAGTACAGATTAAAATGTACTTGGTTCAAAACAGACAGCTTGAGAGTGCAGCACAGTGCCCATAAGCACCATGCACTGCATTGACCACAGACTAGATCCAGGTAAACAAAACTCAGAATTTCTACTCTACAAAATTCAGCCATATTTATTGTTTTACATATGATTTTGTTTCACATCGATCATGGGAGAGATGTTTATGTTGAACAGTTGAAGGAGACCGGAAAACAGATGCCATCGGGTCACAGCATTTCCCAGAGCTACAAAGGAGATGGGCAGGACCACAGCCCTCAGCCCCAGGCAGCAGTTGCTGACAACTGTGAGCTGACAAGCAACAAGGTAGTTTCCAAAAATTTTCTCATGTTCTAGGGAAGCTCATCAAATCAGATTTCCATTCTGACTAACTAGTGCTTTGTGACAAAAAGAACACATTTCACTGGAGCATTTCTGAGGAGTCCTGGTCATGGCTGATCATAGATCTGGAAGATGTAGATCAAAGAACAAGTGCCATATCACACAGAACTGGGACCTTGCCCATTCAGGTCCAACAATACTGGTCACATAAGTTTACTCTCAGCAAGCGCTACAAGAAGGTCAAGTAACCCCCTGTGGGTGGCATGAGAAGCACAAGTATTCATGCTGGAGACACTACCACACTTTCAGGAGGGATCGGGTGCTTCACTGGCTCACATTGTGCAGGAGTTACTCTAGCCTCCCACCAAGTAAACTTACTACACTTCACACCAAGTAATCCCAGTGATTTATTCCATGAAGTGAAAGTTAACCAATTCCATCATGACACCTTGGTGGCTCAGACTGTGATGCACAGGACTCACAAGGACAAGAATTATTACTACTTCTTGGGTTTAGCAGTATGGGGGTTAATATAATATACATATTTAGATATCCTCTATCACACTTTTACACTCCTGTAGGCCAGTAGACTTCAGGAAAGTTATTCCCTAATTTACACTACAATTAGGCTTATAACAGAACTTAGCATCTGCCCTTGTCAACTTGACACCAAATAAACCTGCTTGACAGTTTTTCCATAAATTTCTCCATTGTTAGCCTGCAGATGTCAAGTCTTCTTAAATTGTTACAAATTTAAAAACATGATGCTGCAAAATAGTCACTATCTTTTCTTGCAGCTTCTGTGACTTCCTGACCTTTTCTTGCCTTTTGAACCAATTACTTCTTTCTTTTGTCAACCAAGATTTTATCCTGGGACAAACAACATTAAATATATTCCAAGGGGAGAGGGGGGGAAGTCAACTGTCCAAAACAATCGTCACTAACATCAAAATGCAGGTGTAGGAAGGGTATTGGTTTGTTTTCTTTGATTAGAAGCAATTATGTGGTAGGATTGCTGCACTCCCACACTGGACACACATTTTGAAATTGTATATGCTTGAATATTTCCTATCATGACTACATTGGATTTCCTACATTGATCTCATCCTTCTCCTCGTGTTGCAGCTTCATGAAAAAAACTCACATTTCAATGAAATTGTCCATTTTCTTTGGATACGCATCCTCCACTAAGCAAACCCTCACCTGAAATATCAGGAGAGATGTTCTATACTATTGTTTTTTCTACCTGGCACTTTAGCCAGAAATCTATTTAGGTTATTTCCCATGTTCAAAAATATTTTCCTACGGCAGCACAACTCATTAAACTTCTGTAATTTGTAGGAGCTGATACCTACTGAGCTCTGAAATCTTAATGACAGTAAATGAACAGGCCTGTTTAGCATGCTAAAGATTAGCAAAAGCATGAAACATATCCTTTGCACAGCACCACTGGAAAAAAAACACAAAGGAACTCTGCCAATGTCTGGCATTGCCAGGGGCATGACCAATCTTACCTTTACCAGGCCCCCTTGCACTACCATAGGCACAGGCTGAAGCCAGTAGAGCCTGCTAATTTCATTTATCCCCAAATTCTTTTCCAACTAGATATGAAAACTGAGTGTAAACTGATTTGAAAGCCCATATTCCACTGCAGCAAAAAATCCATATTTCATACTAAATACATGAGTACACAGGAACTTGCTTGATAATCAGAAGGCCAATACATTCAGGTGGCTTGAGGAAAGGGGGATGATATACTGCTACCTTTTGTTAATGGCAACTATTTAGTTCATACACTACCTAAACCATTATACTTCAAAATTTTACCAAGGTGATCACTGGAATGCTTTATTTTTTATGAACTTCAAATGGATCATTTTTAGATCTTTTCTTCCTTGGTGGTTTTAAAACAGGTTTAAAAGTCTCTATTTCCTGAAGAACCAGGTCCGGTTAGGATATTTCAGTGCTTTTAATTTCTCTGTTGTGGTGGATTTAGACTTCCATGATAAAACCCTCATTTTTTAAACCTGATGACAAAGTAGACTGATTTTTTAATATACATATATATACACACACACCTTACTATATATATCAATATACAATTTATTTGGTGGAGTGGTAAATACAATTATTTATATGTATGTTATGCTTGTTATACAATTTACAATTTATATAAACTTACAGACCTCGTTATAATTTATACACAGTTCATGAAAAATCAGCTAACATGTCCAAAGACAATTAGGAAAAAAACAGGTATGTTTTCATGACTTTTGGCCATCATTGGGAAAGGTAATATAAAGGCTAACTTAACTTGTTCTGGCCTGTTAACAAGACCTCCTTTTTTCCACACACATTATGTATTCCACACTAATTAAGGAAGAAAGTGAAGCTGCACTCTGTGTAAGGCAGCCTGCTTGGCTTGAGAATAGGAGCTGCCCTTCATCTCCTCTCCAATCAATAATCCATAAACAAGGATTGAATGTGCAGTCTCTCTGCCAGTCAGCTGAGGCTGAGATCTTAGCAGCTTTTTTAAGCCCTTCCTTTTCTACTACTGTATAGCTAAGTTTTATAAGTTTTATTTTGAAGCACAACTTCAGCATGATTGATGTTTAAACCCTAGTATCACTGAAGCTACAGTATTTTGGTTGAATTAACCACGCAGTCTACTGAAAGCTTTTCCAAAGATCTCAGAATTTAAAACAAATAAAAGACAGGCATGTAAAAGCAATATTTCATTTTTAAATAAGCCTAGGAGAAAAAAATATGGTACTACAATGACGATGCTAAGAACTATAGAGTACCATCTATTGGTCTGGTAGGTTTTCTATTATCACACATATATTTGGTTTTATGTAAATTAGTTAAATATTTGTGTTTATTCTCTTGGTGCACTACAATCACTCACCTGTTTGAGTTAACACATGCTGCCACACAACTACTTTAAGTTCTCAGGCATTATTTTTTTCCCCTAGGAAGTTGAAAACCAAGATCTTCAATAGATGTAAAAAGATATCCAGGACAGATTTTTGTCCTCTCTTGGCATATATCTTCAGTATAGATTTAATTAGAAAGAAAAACAAGTAACAGACTGTTAGAAGTGTAATAATACCATAAGGTGAATAATTGTATCTATAGTTCCTACAAAAACAAATCTCTTCAATGCAAGATTTCTTGGGGAGATGCAAGTGTTGTGTGTGTACACGATGTGTTAGCCAGTGATAGCCCAAATTATAATTGATACTTGATCTTGTCAGTTGATGCTGAAATAAGAAAAGAACAGAGGGTGGGGTGAAAAGCAGTCTTGCAAGTCTTTGTTTTTAATTTTTAATTTCAAAATGTGTCATTTCAGCTTCAGTGAAAGAACTACAGCTACATTTGAATTTAAATCCTTTGACAAGCTTCTGTGCTATAGTGAGTATTACATCTGAAAAAAAGATGGGATTCATTTTAGCATTTTAAATTCCCTCTGAGCATTTAACTTATAATTTTAGCTTTTCTGTCATTATTCCAATTGTAACTTTGAAATTAAATTGTCAAATAAATTCAGACTTCCATACCTGTTTCTGTAAAAGAACAGGCTAGAGAAAAATAGAAAAAAAATAACAGGATGCCCTGAAGCCTGTTGTTCTGAAGAAAGACCACAGACATTCACCTTGCATTGTTTCCTTTCCATAACTGTCACTTCCTAGAAAGTTTTGAACCCAGTCATTCATCTGATGAGGACACAGAAAAAGTCACATCTGGAGGGCAGCATTATTGTCTCTCCATCCATATTGAGGCAGATGTTCTCAAAATGACATGAAAGTGTATGCACGCTTAGGGACGTGGTTTAATGGTGGACTTGGTAGCTTTACATGATGGTTGGACTGAATGATAGTACTTTTCCCCAACGTAAGTGATTCTGTAATTCTATATGTGGATATATATTAAACTAAGTGCAATTCCAGCTGGAATGGTGATTTTTTAAAAAGGAAATCTACATTTAACAAAAAAAGAAAATGGAAATTTTTCAGTTAAAATAAATTGCATACAAGAAGCAGATTTGCAATTATTTTTTGGTGAAAAGAAACATTTTAAAAAGCAAGCCACCTTTTCAGTATTGCAAGACTGTTCTGTGAGTGTGACAATTTTCATTTGAAATCCTCATGTGGTGAGAAGAACTAGACATCTCCCCTATTTTCTTCTCAGTTCCCAAGATACCCTGATGATATTCCAAGCTGAACTGAAGATAACATCCAAAAGGGATGTTTTGGATCGCAACATTACTACATGGCAGGATGTACAAGTCTGCAGTGTAAACAGCTGCAGGGAACCTGACTGTAGGTAGGAAGCTACACATATGCTTTTGTCACAGGATGCAAAATTAAACTACTAAAATTCATAGGGCACAATAAAAGAACAAGAGAAAAGAAATAGGAAGATTAAGTAGAAGGGATCAGGTTTTCCTGATCCAGTTGAGTTCTTGCTCACGTAATTTTAACACACTTGCCACCCAACCAGTCATACATACTGCTGGCAGACAGACACTGCCTTTTGGGCACTACTTCTATTTTTAATTTCTAGGGCATTGTTCTAACCAGTACACAGGCAAGGGGGGAAATTCCTTAAACGAAAACAGAGTGAAGACTAAAGCCATTCAGCATTAAGTGATCTTACATTGTACCCAGGAGGAGACCATGCACTTGAAGAAATATCTCAATCATGTGTCTAAGAGCTGGAAGTAGTTATTTGCTTCTTCTAGTAGTTATTTGCTTCTACCCATCACACCAAACACAGATTGCTATATTTACACAGTGACATCATGATGTAATTTTACTGCAGTGGTTGCATGGAGAGTAATATTATCTGGAGTGTAATTACACATGATGCAGCACCTATTTGGATAACATGGCCACAGTATTATATGATGAAATATTGCACTGCTTCTCAAGATTATCTCAATATCACTCAAAATATACTTGGCACAAGCATACCTACCAGAAAGGAGAAAAGCTTCAGACTGGGGCTGACCCAAGGAGAACAACAATTTAGAATATTTAATTCACTAATCAACAATTTATTTCAAAATTAATCATTAAACAGACAATGATGCAACAGCAAAACACATTCTTGTTTCTCAGCTCAACTGCTATTGCTCTCCCTGTTACCATATGTACTTTAGAAGAGATGCTGAAAACCAGCGCACAGAAGGCAAAAAGCTTTTAAATAACACAATTTTGCTGAAAATATCTTTAGCCTCTCACCAGCTGCTTCATGAACATGGATACTTCTGTGTTCCCCCTGGGGGTCGGCACAGCCCCATGTAACTTACAGCTACAGCATGTGCAGGCATTGGAGAACATCAGCAGGGTTCAGACACTGCATGCAGGCCAGGTGCTGCTTCTGAGACCAGCAAGGGCAGTTTCACCTCCTGACATTCTGCTCAGCCCAATGGTCCAAAAATTTCATGTGGTGAGACATGTTCCTCTCCCCAGAGAAACTAGAAAATGCATTTATTTTAAAAATTTTCCAGTTCCAAGAGGCATTCCTGGAGAAGCCAGCTGCTGGGAGCATTGGTTTTGCTAGAGGCAAGTGACCACACATGTGATAGAGGTACAGCCAGAGACCACTGCAACTCCAAGAATATTTGGAAGGCAAGTCCAAGCAAACATTTGGAACTCCTTTTTGAGGTTTAAAAATGCCTCAAATTTCTTTACCAAGTATACATAGCTTTAACTTTTTTTTTTTTTAAAAAAAAAAAAAAAGCTTATTGATAGGTCACTTTCTCACTGCAGACAAAGCTTATATGCAACAGATCATCAATGAAACATTACTCTGATTTTACTTACCTGCTGCAAATAACAAGTGACCTACCACCTCAGAGCCCTTGCTGAACACTGGTCCACTAAAATCTCAGGCAAGGAGCCAAATTCTGGATTATGCATGTGCCTCTCACTGACTTCAGTGTGAAAATTCCCACACAAGACTGACATGCAGCAAGAGCAACCTAACAAGTGCATGTGAGCCCCCCGACGTGCATGGGAGCCAGCAACCCAGCTGGGAGGGGATAAGAAGAAACCCCCACAGAAAAGACAACTCAAGCAAGCAACATGATTATAGTGCAATTCAAAGCCAAATTTGTATCAACTTGGAACTTTCTTTTTCTATCTAATCAATACCCCTCCCAAACCATTTTGCAGGTTAATACTTCCCCCCCCACCCCCCCAAACACAGGGAAAAAATAAGAGATACCAGATGCAACTCAATTCTCTGAAGAAAGGACAAGAAACTAGATTTTTTGGGTTGTTGCTATGTCAGAATTTCACTCTCTCAAATGTTCTTTAGTCCCTTTTTCTATGTACACACACATTTAAAAAAAACACATTTAACAATACAAGTATACTTTTAGCAACTGCCACATAAAACAGGTATAAGCATGGGGCTGGGAATCCTGTGGCACAGGCTGTGTTCTGAATTAGGATTGCATGTTCTGTGTTCTCAAAGAACAAAAACTACTTGTACCTATTTTTTTTTTTAAAAAAAGCAAATATATTTTTATTAAATACTTTAAGCAAAAAAAAAAGTTAATATTGTGGCTTATCAAGCCTAACATGTTTATTATTTGCTAAACTAGATTAGTAATCTTTTTTGGATTTATTGCAACATTTGTAATAAATATGACAAACTGCTTCACTACAGCCATTCACACTCATCCCAATGGGAAACTTGAAATCACAACCATTGATTTCTAAATAAATATATTTCAAAGTCAGATGCCATTTAATGTTCCCTTGAGGAACTTTTGGCCCATATAAACACAATTGTGTTTGATTAATTTATAGAAACTCGTTTAATTTAATAAGTAATGGGTTGTTCTTTTCCCAGTTGGGTTGGGAAAGTAAAACAAAACATGTATGTGCCCCTTAAGAAGATGCAAAAAAATGAAAACAAGCTAGGGGCTTCCCATTTAGGTGTGTACAATGAAAAAGTACATTTCAAGAATTACTGCATCTTTGTTTTCCTTATTTAAAACTAAAACTCTGCAGATGACTCTGACAAAAAAAAATAAAAAATAAAAATCTTTAAACAACCAATACTCCAAGTCAAGAATCAATCCAATCTTTGAGGTAGCAGCTCTTCACCTATTCTTGAAAGCCACGTAGGACTGACAAACACAACATATTCCTGCCTCATAACCAGCAAAGGCATTTGGGGTTACTATCCAAGGAACCAAAAGTCCCAAGAAAACACAAATAGCCCTCACAACACTGATCTTAAGCAGTTGCTTCCTTGCTTTTAACAGTTCTTCACATCTGAGCCAAATATAACTGAGCTGGGATCTGGCTGCCTCCATGTATGTTGCTGCATTACTATATTTACAGAAGTGAACTCGTTGGAAGATTTAAACCACCAAAATAATGTCTTAATGTAACTTAAAAAAAAAAAAAAGCCAGAAGAAGATAAACGTTTAAAATGGTAACATGACATCTTCCGCATCTGATAACAGGACAGGACCTTTTTGCCAACCTTGTTTTCTTGCTGATCCGTTTCTGCTTTTTTTCCAAGTTGAAAAAAAAAAAAAAGCTACACTCCCAGTAAAGCGTCCTGTAATTGCCTCCAGGTCTGCTTCTTATGGTCAGCAGGGTCCTTCTCAACCACAGTTTCTCCTGATCAGCCCTCCTGCTATCAGCACCCCTAATTCCTACCTCTTTGGCTGTCTCCCTTCCTCACCCTGTCTTCCAGAAGTTTCTCCTGCTTGACCAAGCTCTTGGCTCCCAGGGAAGAAGCACTCGCCCTTCCCTCTGAGGGGTGTTTGATATGACCCAGACCATCCCAGCAGCGCAGATGAGCTACCCATCTTCTCACCACACCCATTCTGGCCATTTAGAAAATACACTTAGTGAATTGTAAGCAGACGAAACCTATCACAAGAAATACCTAAGCTTCGCTAGTCCTAATTTAACTTAGAATGACCTACTTAGCTTTATTAACTCTTCATGTTTTGAGCAACAGAGACGATGGTTGAGAAGCAAATCCCCATTTCTTATGAGAATATTTTTCCTCCTGATTTTTTTGTTGTGAATTTAATAGAAAATAGTTTTCCAATAGGGTCAAATATTTTAGCATGAAAAATAAAACTAATTCTGAAGGGACTTTCTTAGAAACACAAAGAAATAAATGTGTGCTGTTTTTGCCATGAAGTCCTGCATTTCTTCACCCCCCCCACCCCCTCAAGTTTCAGCTGGAAAAGGTCCAAATGTCCCTTGGATGGATCTCCTTCTAGTTAGCCTAATACCAGCCCTGCTGAGTACTGACAGGAGCAGAACTATGACAGCCTGGAAATTTAACGCAGGCTTCACATCTTGCCTAAAAGAGTTTAGGCCAAGCAGAGCTTTGTGTTGCCATAGCTACACCATTGTTTTTTACCCAAACTACCTACCTAGTTTAAAGTTAGCAGCAATCTGTCCCCACAAGCTGAAGTCCCACCTTTGAGTGCTGTGGAGACACACAGTCTGATTACTCAAAACACACAGGTCTCCAACAAGGAGTCATTTTCACAGGGTCTACAGAAATAGAGAGTTCAGTTCCTCCTTTCCTCCCCACCCTGCTGCCAAAGCAGGAAGGCATTTCCTAAAAACGCCCTACTGAATTTCTAAAGATGGTGTGCAAGTATAAATAGAAGTGGTTTGGCACGATGAGATCCTGGGGAGTAAATTGGCTCATTTCAACTCCCAGTACAGAAATACAATAGTCAAATTGGAAAGGACAGATCTACACTCAAAATGACTTCCTAACTATTGAGAAGATGCTCTAGAATGACAAAATTACAGAATATAGGAAAATCGTGATAGATTTTTTTCCTCATAAACAGAGTGACACAGTTCATTCCTGAGGGTCAAATCAAGTTACTTGCCTATCTTCTACAATGGAAAATTACTTGGTCAGGCCCAGGTCTCTGTTTGCCATGCTGTATCCCCACCTGTAACCTCCATTTAAATTAAGATCTGGTCCATAGTTTTAGTTCATTTTTATTCTTCTTAATTCCACTTGTCTTCAGAAAAAACAAAAAAAATATTAGGAAAAAGAACAGCATTTTTGCAGGTGTTAAGGACATTTCAAAGCATACTATGTGTACATAGAACCTTCAGAATAAAAATTAGCATGCACTTCACAATCACACAATGGCATAAACACTGGATTAGATCCACATATTCAGAGGCATCACTTGCTCTACCATTGCAATGCATGAACCACAGAGACACAGACAGCTACTACTAGCTCCCAGAAACACTATCCCTAACACTGCATAAATCTATTAGGTTAGGGGCTAGGACACTGCTGAAAGCATTAACTTCCTAGTTCAGAGTGGTAATTTTATCTTATGCACAGCTATCATATTTAAGACCAAATTCTGCCTGCAAGCTCCTTTCTAGCAAATGGCCATACTCTCTGAAGATTACTACGGGGGGAGAGGTTGCTTAAAAAAGTGAGGATGGAATTATTTGTGAAAATGCAGAACTGGACTTCTGATCACTATAAAGTTCAAAACTTGTGTAAAATAGCACAGCACAAAGGAAAGTACAGAGTGAATAGGGTGCCGTGTGGCACTAGCATTGATACATACTCCCTGCAGCTTGCACTCAAGCAGAACCATGCCTCTTCCCTCAGACTGTTTAATAAATGTACAAACCCCTATTCATTTTCCCTGTGCAGGTTTGCATTACATGTTTTGTCGTACAGAATACTGAAACACAGCCAATATTTACAGAGTTCTTTATTTTTGCCTCTGCAGAACATGAGCTGATAAGCTACTTTTTGTTTCAGGTTTTGTTATTTTTCATTTCTCACATTGCAGATAAAACTCATCTATATGCCATGCAAGTAGCTAGGTCAGATAACAAGAAAAAAAATAGACATTGTAGTGGTAACATTATGTAAGAATCTGATGCATTTTATAGCTTCAGCTGGTCTCCTGCCAGATTGATATTTTTTCTGTTTTAGGTGGCGTGCATAAGGGCACCAAAGATTTAGGGATGGATATGCACAAGTATCAACAGAACACTGCAGTGGGTTCACTGCACAACACGAGCACTCACGTTATAGTCAAGGGCACTTTCTCGCAAGGTAAGAGTATGATGCAGCTGGTAAACAGAGTAGAAAAGGCAATATAATCTTTTACCCAGAATCTCATATGAATTCAAGTGAGAGAAGGTACGGTCACCATGTTCTCAGCTCAGGTTCACTATGTCACACTGAATATCACAGCACAGGCCTTAGGATGGCAGAAAATAAATTACTACTTCACGCTCAGCATGCCTGGATTTTTGTAGCTTTGCCACAACAGGATTTTCCAGCTTGTCATAAAAGTATAATAATTCCCCCAACAGTCAGAAAGCAGCATAATTCAGAGAAACAGGGTTACTTATATATTAAGCCACTTTCCAAAAACCTTTGTACTTCAACTTCAAGAAATTCACACTTAAAAGTCACATTCTTAGCCGTTTAATACACTTCTAAAATTTTAATGTCTTTTTAGTCACACTGTCATCAGCACTTCATGCTGTAATTCCAACAGCAGCAACTATATGATAACCACACCATGCACTCTAATAAACTTTTGCCAATAGCTAAACAGTTTCCCATTTTCATTATTTTATGGCTCCACACAGAGAAGGATCCACACCCTTTCAAAAGATATGTCAATCTTTCACTATCTATGAGCTGGTAGCATGTAACAATTTGGACTACCACCTCCTCCACCAGAGCCAATTCTGGACATGGGCAGAGCAGACAAACTGTGCTGGAGAGCAAACACAGGGAAGCAGGAAACAGTCCTAACTGCATTACCTGCACCCTGTAAAACACAACTGCTACTGCCATCCATTGCTGCATGGAAAGGTCCAAGTAGAGAGGGCAGCAGCTATTGATGAGACCAGCCAAGAAACAGGAGCTAATGATTAAACCTGCTCGTTAGCCAGCACAAACAGTGCCAGCCTCTCCTTGTCCCCAGTGAAAACCCTTGAGCCCTGCCCCATCTCCAGCTTTCATTCTCTGAGAAGGCAAGCAGAAACCTGGGATCACAGCATCAGAATGCCAGGTGTCACTGGGTCTCTTCTCCAACATGGTCTCACAGATCTCTTTCCTTTAAATCTCATCTTCTTTTTCTTGTCCCTTACTTAATTCTTTCCTAAAGTCCACTCCAAAACAAAGTGGCAGTAACTCACCAGTTGCCTGTAATTCCACTGTCCATGTTATCTTTTCCTCTGTGCTTTGTCTGCCTATTCCAAATAGTCTGTAAGTCCCTCAGGGCAGACAGATATGTAATATTAAGGTTTTATGCACTGATGAGACTATGACTTGATAACTCCCATAAAAATGCTGCTATTCTTTTATTATATATAAATATTTATATATGTTTGCTTAAATGCAACAAAGCAATATAAATATAAACATTTTTAACCCTATTTTCTTAATAGCAGCAGGTTTAGTTTTCCAAATTACTTTCCTTTCTCTCTATTCAGATCAGCCATTACCATTTTTCCATAATCTTGACTTTCAGTTCAAGTGGTAATGATTCATAAGATGTACAAAGAACAGGTCCCTGGAAGCAATCCTCTCAAGAATAGTATTTTTGACTTCATTAATATTCTGCTGATATTTAGGTACTAGCTTTTGTTTAAGTGTACTTGTACTAGAGGTTGCAGGTGGTTGTCAGCTCTTGAGAAGGCTGGCACTGCTGCTATGCTTGGGTTATACTAAAGCTGGCTGGGTTCTTAGAAAACAGTCTTTGTTATTTCAAGGACTCCTACCAGTGCAATATATTAGCCGAAATCAAGCCTAAATAGGATGCTAACACTTAGCAAATATTTCTTGATGAGGTACATTTCTAAAAATATAACTTCAGAATATCTGGGTGCTGTTGTCTGTCCATGCATTATATATGGGACCAATAATGCTGGCTGAATTTCTCAATGGAGCTTGATCAGGAAAGAGCAAAGGCTGCCAAAGCAGTTTTTGATTGACAAATAGCTATTCCAGGGAACTGAGCTTAGGGCAAGTACCAGTTACTATGATGGAGGCTTGAATTCCAGAACACAATGAAATAGCATGAACTTGACAGACAATAGGAATCCTGCTCTTCTAAGCAATCCAAACCCAAGAGCTAGGCCAAAACCACTGACATCTATGCCTGTTATCAAGAGTTACATGGAGAAGACCAACTTAGACAGCATCTGTCCCACTCTCAATTGAATGAAATGCCTTACAAATAACCCCCAGTGATAACGGAGAAAAATTCTGTATTCTTAGGCATTTTCTGTCATAAAAATGAAGAGCTAGACTTTTGCTGATCAGAGATAACTTACTTTGAGAGCAATCATGGGCAGAGGGGGACAATATATTCTAAAGAATGAACTGAAGGCAACCAGTACAGCATATGGATTCTTTGGTAGCCACCACAGAGTAATTTCTCTTATACATCCACTTCAGTGATAATGAATCTAATGCTCCTTTCCAGCAACTTAAAAGAGTCCGAAGTTGAGACAGGCTTTTCATACTTGCATGTTATAATCTGGAGCAGCTTAATGATCTAGACCACCTAGTCTTGCTGTGCCACCTTTGTGTAACAGTAGCATCTGAGGAATTTTCTTCAGTTTCCTTAGCCATGACTATATGAGATTCTCTGGTTTCATGAAAAACTCAAATTATTTCAACATCTTTATGACTTTAGGGAGAAAACCCTGAAGGCTGGAACATGTGAAATGTAAACCTAAGAAACTAGAATGTACCTCAGTGTTTTAGAAAAGGAGCTATCTACATTTCTGTACTTGGCTTCAGAGTAACCTGCAGAAAGTCAGCCAGGTAATATTAACAAAACCTGAACCAATGGTTTAAACCAATTAACCACCTTTTAGACACATCTCCTCAAAGGCTGACAGTGGTCTGTACTGCAATCATACACCATTACCTTCATCCAAGACCAAGTTCCTTGACAGCAGAGTCATTACATGAAGAGTACTTCATTTTCCCTAACAAAATTGTAACCTTTTTTCTTATTAATATTTAGATGATTCATTTTAAGCTGATTAAATCCTGATCACGTTTTAATTTTATAAGCATCCCTTCCCTTTCCTCATATTTGGTAGGTAAATCACATTTGCACCTGTCTCTTCATAAATACCCTCATGACAGAATCCCACAAGTAGGAATCGTGAATTTGATACTTTACAATATTATGATCCTACTACAAGCCATGCTCTTGACAACAGTGATACAGACTGTTGCAGACTATTTATATTGTGTTAAATGCATGTAACCCAGCCAGCTTCTTACATATATTAATTTTCTTAACTCTTTAAAGGACATATGCATGGGAAAGTTATACTGCCACTGTGGATACAGACTTGATTTTTATTTTTTCCTCTGTTGCTTTGGTGTGGAGTTTACTTATTCTGAATCATTATTTCATTCTTTTTCCACTGTTGTCGTTATATCCTATGCTGAAATACTAGCTGTAATAACTAAGTATGGGACCAACACCAAAGACTTCGTTTACCTAATTATCTCCAAAAGCATTCTTAAGGTAGTTCTACATCTAAACATCTTTTAAAGACTTCCAAGGATGGTGGGTGACTTAACCATTTCCCTGGGCAGCCCATTCCAGTGCCTAACAACCCTTTCAGTAAAGAACTTCCTAATATCCAACCTAAACATCTAACCTAAACTTCAGCCCATTCCCCCTTGTCCTATCACCAGGCACATGGGAGAACAGACCAACTCCCACCTCACTACAGCCTCCTTTAAGGTACCTGTAATGTGTCATAAGGTCACCTCGGAGCCTTCTCCAGGCTGAACAATCCCAGCTCTCAGCTGCTCCTCCTAAGACTTGTTCTCCAGACCCCTCACCAGCTTTGTGGCCCTTCTCTGGACTCACTCAAGCACTTCCATGTCCTTCTTGTAGTGAGGGGCCCAAAACTGAACACAGTACTCGAGGTGCAGCTTCACCAGAGCCAAGTACAGGGGGACAATCGCTTCCCTAGCCCTGCTGGCCACATTGTTTCTTATGCAAGCCAGGATGCTGTTGGCCTTCTTGGCTGCTTGAGCACACTGCTGGCTCATATTCAACCAGTTGTATCAACCAATACTCCCAGGCTCTTCTCTGCAAGGCAGCTTCCTAACCACTCATCTCCCAGCATGTAGAGATGCTTAACTTTTTTTTTTATATATATAAAAAAAAAATACAGCAACTCCACTATTAATTCAGCTAGTCCAGGGAGAATAGGCTAAACCATTTAAGAAATTACTTTAAAATCTTAGTGGTTTTTACCCAAACATTTTGCCAACTTCATTATCATCAATTCTTAGTCAATTGGAGGAATGGAAAAATAATAGAGACTGTGGAGAAGCTCCTTTGTCCCAGTTTGCACTGCCCTCTCAAGAACAAAATGAGTGAAGAGACAGGGATGGTATTTGCATTGGTGGTAAATATCTTATTTATAGCATCCTAAACTAGGGTTTGGAGGATGTAATTACTTAGATTGCACTTTGAATAATACTAAATTAAACTATCAGAGTTAAAAGGACAGAATTGAATACTGATGGACTGAGATAAAATTCTGCTCCTAATCAGACTTGAAAAAGCAGCCGATATTTTAAACAAAACACTTTTAAAGCTTGAAAAGGGGTGAGCTGCAATCATTGAGGAGGATCAAAGGGAAAGTCACTTGTGACTTTGATTTTCTTTGTTTGTTTTAATATACAATTGTCTTCATTCTGTACAACATTTTAAAAAGCTATTAGAAACCATCTTGCTTTTTATCAGCCTTCCACCCCCCCCAAAAAAGTCAGATGTTTAAGTATGGTGCCACAAAACACCACTTCTGAGGAAGTAGAGTGGGTTTAACAAGATTAGTTCTTGCCTGTTAAAATAAGAATATCCCAGATATGTCATTTTTATTGTAAATAACAAGTAACTTGCTCATATACATTATATATAAAGTCAGCATATAAAGGACCACACAGTGAACATGCATATATGTGTGCATGCTATGATACATGCTATGCTCATATCATCACCCATATGTACAAGCATTTATTTAAGCATTCCTAATATTAAGAACAACTAAAACAAGAAGTTACCCATTTGAAGGATCAACTTCAGAAAATGTACAGTAAGGTATGCTTTAAGTTTCTCAGTGCCTCATTTTGCCATAAATGGTTAACTACTGTGACAGGGAGAACAGGTCAGTGTGTTCTAAAACATATTCCATTTGCCAGACATAAAAGCCAGAGACTCCTAATTATTTGGGCTACATGTTTCCATCCAGAATCAGCTTACACAAGGTCACAGGTGCTGAAAGAGCAGAAGCACTACCTGGCTGCCTCCAAAAAAGGTTACTCTGAAGATGAAAGGGGCTTCCATCCAAGTGATGCAAAGTACTATTTGACACATTGCACCCATATATGAGAATCACCACTACTGTCATTTAGGTATTGAGCTCACTTTTATTAGAACATATTCCATATGTCTGGCTAAGGTGTAACATGATTCATGAATAAATCTTCTCAGTTCCCCACAGGTAAATATCCAACAGCGTGCACTCATAACAACCTCCACAGAAAGATTAAAGCCAAGAGATCATCACACTGATCATCCCTTTAAACAGGGCAGGACACAGATTCTAATTGCCCAAACACCATGCTACAGAGTCCCCAGGATTATCCCAAACCCTTCCATGTAGCAACAAACTCTTTACTACCAGAACCACTGGTCTTAAAATGCATGTTGGAGAGCATTCTTCATAATCTGAAGACTTAATCTGAAGAAAACTTAAATCCTTCCTTCCTAGTTTTCTACACATGCCTGAAGTTCTTGCTTAGTCCACTGCACTGCAAGAACACTTGCTAAAATCATAAAAATTTAATCTTTAGTAATGAGCACGTCACTCTTGAAAGGAGCTTCATTCTGGTCCTTGCAATCAACCCCAGAAGCTGTAGCTGTTCCTCTTCTTGGTTCTTTTTCTTTTAATTAACAAAACAGTATATAGGAATGTAAGCACAGCTTTATTGGAATTTATTTCTTGCTGGAAAAGTTTTGTTAGTTAAAGAAAGTATTCCTCTTTTTAAGAGCAATTCCAGTTTCTCTCTGTGAGAAAACACTGTAGAGCATCCATCATTTTTCTAACAATTTCTATTCATATAACCATAAGTAATTATTAGACATATTTGGTATTTATCACCTCCGAGACGTTCCATCTCACCTAAGAAAAACCTCCAACTGTATCAGTTTTTTTTATTCAGGATGCTACTTTTCATCAGCATCCCATTTAACAAATTACAGGAAAGCTCCCTTGCAAACAGGAAAGCATTAGTATTGCCACACATTAACAAGCAAGTCCAGTATACTCTGAATATTCTTCTAGAAGTGTATCAAGTGAATATCATTACAGATTTCAGATAGTTCAGCAAATAAAGCATTTCAAAATGAGCATAAAGAAAGGCTGCAGAGACAGAAGTGCTCTCCTTACAGATAAAGCCCTTGTAAGAGTGGAGGATCACCACCAAACGTGACAAGAGAGAAGCAACGCAATTAGGGAAGCAATACTGCTGCCCTATGAAGCAGAAAGGACAGCCAATCAGATTGGGGGCATATATTTATCGGAATGTCCATATTATTACTTAGAAAAATCTTGTTATTCATCTTGATACATTTTAATGAACATTTATATCATCTATTACATTACTGTAAGTGATATATAGTGATCCATATTCTACTAAATATTTCTTAGAGCTAAAAGTGAGACTATTGCTTTTGGTTTACACTCCATTAAACAGGATAAAACATAGAACTTGGCTATTTTTCCTCAAAAGGTCAGTAAGTCTGACTATTATATTACTACTGCACCTCACATGGCAAGAGAACAGCATTTTTCAAATCTTCAAATGTCATCCACCTTGCAGAAAAGCCTTCTTCATGCAGGAACCTGGTCAGTATTAAAAACTGATAGCAAACCTCTTCAAATGAAATCCTAAGAATTAAAAAAAAATTAAACTCTGTGCCTCTTGCAAGTAGGTTTTCTTGTAACTGGACAGCATAACATTTTCAGGATCAAAACACTGGCCCAGAACCTTACTGTCTATTCTACAGAGATGTGTTGATTTACATAAACTGAGGTTTTCACTACCAATACTGCTCGTTCTACAAATGTGACAATGTAGACTTTTGGTGGAGTTCTTGATGATTCACAGTACCACATACATAGTTTCCACTCAGAAGTGTTTGTTGGTGGGGCTACTGTGACTCACCTCTAACGCACTTTATTGCCCATCATCACAGTCCCTTGGTGATTTATTAATGCATTGCTAGTCACTTCATCTCAAGAAGTTTGTCAAGTGACTACACTGTGACTTCTGCTAGCTGTGCAAATGAAACATGTTCTTCCATACCAGTTCATATCTCTAGCAGCTGAGTTCTGAAGGCAAAGTTCTTCCACCAGCGCCTGGTCCTTCCTAGTTTTTCCTTGCCCTAATCATTTCTAGAAGATACTGGAACACTTTGCCTTGGTATTCTATCTCATTTTCCATATAGTCAGATAACTACAGATAACTAAGAAAAGGAAAACTTCAAAAGACCAACAGCACTTTCAGGCTGCTCAGCCAATTACACATTGGGTTGAATCCCCACACCAAGAACAGAGAATATCTTAGCTACAACATTATGATGTTAATAATGCTAACCTGAAATCTAGCAGTACACAACTGTGTTGACAAGCTGTGGACCTAGCAAAGATCATTCTTATCTGTCTACTAGAGAATAGCTATCATAAAACAATATGAAAGAATCTTAAGGTACAGTACAATAATTAGTATTATTAAAAAAAGCATCCACAGACAGTGAAACCAACTCCTAGGAAGCACTTCAAAAGCCTCTCCTGGAGAAAAAGATAAAATAGGACTAACTCTGAAGATGCAGAAGCATATGGCAACAATAAAGAACACCTGGAAATGTTCTAATCCAGAATACACAGACAGCTATGGTATATTACCCTATAGGTATATGCATATAACAATAATTATGCTGTTTATAACTAATATTGTTATTACAGATTATGTTCTTTTAGTACATTAACTGAAAATACCAAAGTTGCAAAGAAACTCCAGAATGGAAAAGGAAAATAGGCCTGTTTATATTTTAGGACTCAAAATTAATAGCAGTTCAGTTCACCCTCAGTTTCCTGTTATAACAAGCTTCCCCACTGTCCTGATTGTTTCCAAATTGCCTTCATAAATAGTAATTTGAACACATGAGAATTAATTTATTTTTGAAGTATTTCAAAAACAAGTGCTTTTGATGATTGTCTCACATTATTTTTATCACAGTTGTAAGTGACACTATACATTAAGTTTAACATTTCCCATGTGCTGTGGTAGTTGAGGTTACATGTCAATTTTAAGTGTTTTCATTGCAACTCCACTCAATGAAAAATACATGTAAACCTGTAGCCCATTTTGTGCTGCTGTCACTGTCAAAGACATTGTCTATTGTCCATTGAATAGAAGTCCCCCCCCCAAAAAAGTCATATGACTTTGCTGCAGTCCTTCTTATGTCCTTTAGTGAAAGATGAAATATTGTTTCTTTTTCCCCTCTACCAGTCACAGCTTAGATTAGCAATTACTTCCACCTATATGTGTGTGTATATATCTCTCTACAGATCACCTTTGCTAGTCTAAGATGCTACAACTTTGTCTTCAAAACTTCCAGTTTTAGTTTACAATAAGATAGCCAGCCTAAAGCAGTTAAAACAATGTTCTCTGCAAAAATTCTCAAATCTGTGACTTTCAGAAAGAAACAGTTCATTTAGAAGTAGTTCACGTTTACTACTTTGGTCTTAACTTTGTACCTATATTCACAATTACTGATCTACAAAGGAAGACAACATAGCAATAGCAAAATGCTGTAATGCTGAAAATTACCTTATCAATGATACAGGAAAGTGAGTAGGCATATAGAAGGAAGGACTTTGTGTGTTCTTATACTTTGTATGTTATGATCATGCTGGTTTCTACAGCATAATGCACCAAATCCAGATTACTGATCTGAAATAAGAATTTGAATACAGGGATTCCAGACGTTACACATTGGAGGCTGAATGGATCAACAACTTGGCTGTACAGACAGTAGAAGTTGTCAGCAGCATGACCACAAAGATGTATGACCACAGCTCACACAGCAAAAAAAAAGAACCAAAATAAACCTATAATAGGGTGCAACTGGAAAAATACTCATCAAGAAAAAGTCCACAGGAAATACAGAGCAAGAACCCACACAGCTGACTTCATCTCCAAAAAAAAGATCACAGCCAATATTTCTGTGCACACCCTCTGACTCAAGCTGAAATCTAATGGAAAAGGATGAATACAAGTACCCACCTCTTGGGTAAGAAGGAAGCAAGCTATGAGCTTCTAACCAATTACTCATCAATCTCACCAGAACATGAGCCCATATTGCATGCCTTAGCTTCCCCAAACCCATGCCAGAGAGGATGTTTTCCAGATGTGTGAGTAAGGCATCAATGCTGCTGCTAATCCACCCCATACAGGTATATTTTATTTACATTTAGATCCATGGTAAGACTTCAGAGGCTTACCATGAGACTTCAGAGGCTGAAGTCTTACATACAGAAAACATTTTGGATAACTGAATCCAGACAGAATGGAAGACAGCATGGCTTCACCTTTGGGCCTGTTGAGACTCCCTGCCATCCTCCTGCAAGTAGCAGACACACCAAGGGAAAGAAAGAGAAGTCTTCTAACACAGCACTGAGTACTCACAACCTTGTGGTAGAACTGATAGTGCATTTGAGCACTGGGTCACATTAGATGCTTTTGGGTATTTTTCCAGCAACTCCTACTGGAAAAGGCACAGGTATCTCAAAAGCCTCCCCTTACTTCTGACTATCCTGCAATCTTCAACAGAATCTGGATCTCTACAGAATCAGTAACACTAGATACATTAACACACCAATATCTATGCATTTATTCAAGCATGTAAGTTCCCCCACTACATTGATACTTTGTTCTTCCAGTATCAACACTAACAAACTTATCACTGGTACCTACTAACCCCCTAATAGCCATGACATGAGAACATCACTGAAATGTTTCATTTAATTTCAATCACCACAGGCAAATTTGAGCCTATGTACTCCTGTGTACACTGGTGACTGCTAAATACCTCCAGAACTTCCTCAGATGGAAATCAGGTGTTAAGGCAATCTATAATCTGAAAGACATCACATAATGCTTTGCCCAATCAGTAAATGAAATTACAAAGAGCCCTAGACATGTGCAACATTGCATAAAACCAAATTAAATCCTCAGGAGCATGACAGAAAAACAAGAAAACCCTCAAAGCACTACAGATTTGTCCCAGACAGTACTAAGAAGGCTGTGCTTCATCTATGTTCTAGTGCCAAAGATAGACAAAAAGACTAAAATAGTCTTTTCTTTAAGTACACAGGTGTTAGACTCACAACTCAGACATGATTATACACTGTAGCACATGCATAACCCAAAGCAACAAAGCCAAGATCATTCAGCACCTGTTTTCCCTTTTTCCCCTACTACCCAATTACTCAACTTCCACCATCACATCTCATGTATGAAACTTAAATTCTTCCTGACATGTAAAAAAAGTTTCCATTTATCACTTCTGCAATTTTAGATGATATTCTGAAAACAAGCTGAGACACCAGAACACAGTCAAATAACTTAATACTTCTTTTGTGTTAATATTCATTCAGAATATTCATTGAATATTCTATTCAAGGGAGTGAGTGTTTAAAAAGAGTTAATATTTTTAAATGAACTTTATTTCATTCCCATCTAGTTATTTCTTCACGTTTTGTTCTTAGAGCAAAAGTTGTATTCCAGAATTCCTTATCCTGAATTAAGGAAGAATCTCCACAAAGTATAGAGGAATTGTACATTTAGTACATGATGAACCAGGCTATAAAGACATTACAAGAGAGCAGACGTGTATCACCCATTACTTTGGCTGGGTAAAGCTATGAAAACAATCTGTTGTTATGACAGCTGCAAAATCACCCCATTACTCAGGTCTCCTCTCTGCCCAGTTTCATGTCTTTCTTTGCCTTGTGCACACATCTATTCACATGTGCCCTGCTACAGTGGCTAACTCCAACAAAACCTTCTTTCCATATTAGCTGGGGTGTTAGCACTTGTTTGTTCCAGCCTCCTTCAGAATCAGGCTCACACCAACCTGTCACTTCCAGTACCAGCCTGCATCCTCAATGGCACTTCTGCTCCAGCCATTGCCTTTTCCTTCACCATCAAGTCTAGCTAGTTCACCCGAAAACTTTGTTCTCTAGGGTTGATCACACTTCCCTTATTGTATACCAACATACTGTCTTCATGCATGTCTCTCTATTCTTGCAATTGTCTTTAGCCAATTGACTTAATTGGGTTAAGTCAAAGTCACTGGAACTGGCAACAGCATCTATAGCATCAGATACACCCCCTCCCTAGTAGTATTATCTGTTCTGAATTTTGCAATTAGCAATCGAAGAAACTGAAGGATTTCAAAAGGTGGAAGGATAAAATGAAAAAGATTTGAGAATATAAAACAGTAACTAAGAGAAAGGACAGGGAGGAGGGCAACCTTCAAGTAAACAGCAATTACTCCATCCCTTTAAGCATAGGTTCCAATAGAGTGCACTACTAGAGTGCACTACTAGAGTGCACTACTAGAGTGC